>NW_015148971.1:4200569-4214587 GCF_001465965.1 Polistes dominula | reverse complement strand
TATATGTATATGTGTATAATCATATCAACTTGATATACAGATCAAGTTTTCATAAAGGCGAGCACATCTCATCCAATTTCTTGTCCTCCGATCCATCCATCCATCGGGTGGAGTAGAGGCGCGAGAAAGGGACTTTATTATTATTATTATTTTATATATATATATATATATATATATATATTTTTTTTTTTTCGTGCTATTATTATAATCGCTATTATGTATATGAAATTACAGCAATAATCGGTTTTTTTTCTCGTGTTATTTTCTTCTTTTTTTTTTTGGTTTTTCTTCGTTTTCTTATTTCATTTGTGTGTGTGTATATTTTTCTTCTCTCTGTTCTGTATTCTACATTTATAATATATTACTATCGTGTGTTAATTTTTATTAATTAATCTCGTTTAATGATTTAAAGGAGATTTTCATTCATATCTTATTAATTATGTTCACGCGATCCTATTGATAACGATCGACGTTAAAGATAAAATCAATGAACAAGACATTATTTTGTGGGAGGACACACCGGAATGTCCTGATTCGATTTTATTTTGAAGCGATAGAGGACCACCATCATCGCTTTGCATGTTAGACGTGT
This sequence comes from Polistes dominula, assembly GCF_001465965.1. The sequence goes on along the minus strand of NW_015148971.1, from coordinate 4,213,995 downwards.
CCGATGTTTTCGGTATGATAATTTTGTTCTCATCCAAACCAGGGTCTTCCATTTTAGGCTCTCTAGCTTCTTTTTTCTCGTTGTAATTATATTTAATCGTAGTTGTGGTAGGTTCCGTTACGACAGGTGGTGGTGTAGTTGTAGGAACTAGGCTGTTATCTTTGAGGTAATAAATTGGTCCGAATTCTGGTGTAATATCGAACAAGGTCTCTTCCCTACGAATCCCATTGATCATTCTTGATGTTGTCCCCTTGTCCTCGTAATGTGAAACCAATTCTCCGGTATATGGAACTTCCATATCGGTGTAATTAGCTTTTAAAGTAACGTTTACCCCAGTACCTGGTTCCAAATAAATTTCTATCCTGTTTAGTAAAACAATAACAAAAAATATATAATTATCATCGCGTGTACTATTTCTGTTATTAAAATATTCAAGAAAAGAAAAATATAATACATACTTTTGAACTTCAGTACGATTCTCCCTTTCCTCGATACCCCAAATGATAAAAGGTAAATTAACTCCGTTGTACAACTGGATCGAAGTATTCAAACCCTTCAAAATAGCGTGACCCTGACCCCAGTACATCGAGTAGTTGTAGGAGTACGCAACGGCTTCTGCCAGCTTCGACCTTTTGTCGCCATCGTTTTTCAACGTACCTTCCCAGATCAAACGAGGTGTACGTTTGACAATACGTTTTTTAGACCAATTTAATCGAACGCCGCTAAGTTTGTAATAAATCGGTTCGGTCTCTACGAGAACTTCGCACGATTTAGCTGTATTTTCAACACCATTCTGAAAAAAAACCACAAATATTTCATATCATGTTTCTGCAATTGTAAAAATCAGTAATGAGGGATTATAATGAAAAATAATTTACCTCCTTAACGTAGAAAATAGTACCGAAATTGTCATTTGTATCCATAGTTCCAATATAATGGGTATAAGCATAGGGTAATTTTGAGTTAGTTTCACCAATTGGTCTCTCGTACCTTGCCACAAACATTTTGTCTGTAGCTACTGCTCCCACAGGTAAAGTAGTATATATGTTCCAATGTCGCCAACTAATTCGTGCTGCATTGTCCACGTTTTCAAGGAGATCGTATTTCTCGTACGAACGAACGTTACCGTGTATCGAAACCGTGCAACGTTTTTCATCTGCCAATTGAGTTCCGGATACCCACACGCTATTGTGCAATGCTCGGCACACGTGTAACGGCTTTTTGATTTGGTATGGTTTATTCAGAGGCGCATCGTTCGGTGCAATTGGATCCTCTGAAATTCATTGATCAATTTTCATTAATTTATTTATTCTGATGTGTTATTTCAACAGGATTTGTCTGAATTATTAGAATTTTTAATGTACCTTCGGTTTCTTGAAGAATCTGATATCCACCGACGACGATCTGCTGTGAAGAATCATAATGGCTACGTGGGAGCCAGTTGAGAGTACTTGAAGTAACGAGTTGACCGTACTTCGACGATATGTGTACGCTGTTGTCAGCGTTGATCAATAATAGAAGGACACCGATCAGTCCCACAGAAAGATAGTCTTTTTGCCAAGACATCTGTGAGGAAAAATAAAACAATAATCACATATATAATTTTACGACTCTTAATAAGATAAAATATCTATGATTTATTGGGAAAATCAAAATTGGACTGTTATCGATAGAAATTAATCGGTTAGATTTCAAAGAAATTATGAAAGGGGTTTGTTTATTTCGTGTGTAAATATAATCAAGAGTAAGTAAATATTAATCAAATCACTCGTTTATCTCTCTGGCGCTTATTTAGCGATAAAGGGATTGACATTTGATGCAATGTACCGACAAACGATTGAGAGGAGTGATTTTATCATTGAAATAACAGCATCGCAAATGCTCTTGCACGCGCATGTGTGCGCAAGAGTGTTATATGCGGTCTGAGTGCAATGTGTGAGTGAGTGTGTAACGTGTATGTCTGGTGTTTATTCATTGACGTAGTGTCTACGTTCGTAAACACTTCTCAGTAAAGAGGAATAAGACAAAGAGCTGTTTCGAAATATTACAGTACGAAGATTTAATATGTAAGAAGGTAGTGAATGAACCAAAAGAGAACAGCAATCCTTATACGAATGAGTAAGCGAGTAAGCTTGTTGGGTTGGCTTTCTGGCTTGCTTGCCTGCCTGCCTGCTGGATAGCTGGTTGGTTGACTCGACACGCGATTATGAAACACGGTAAGGAAGTTCACGTAAAACGAGTCCGTAATCCGGAACCATTTTACCGCAAGGCACATCTCGTGGCTACATGTTCGTGACGATCAACTCGTTCACAGTGTAGTACCGTACACAACTTCCACTTACCGTAATGATTCCGCGGTGTATTCGTTTATGTAATAATTTATATCATATAAATATACATACATATGTGTATATATATATATATATATGTAAATAATAATTACAAAATAATATTGTCTATGTTCAGTTAAAAGTCACTAGCTCTATCTTTGACACAAAATGACTTATTTAATTTACATTGCCAATTTATTAGCCATTATTTCATAAAAAACATTAATAGTAGTGTATGAAAGTATTAACAAAAAGTATACTTTTTACAAACTAATTAAAAATTCCTTTGACGAACACAATAACTCACATCAGATTAATATAAATGTTAGTTAATGACTTTTTATTGAACATATATATATATATATATATAAGAAAATAATTAAAAAAATATTTGTATAAGAAAATGTTTGAAATCATTCACGAAAAAAAAAACAAGACAAATAAAAATACTTAATTTGAGATAAAAAAAGAAGGAAAGAATTTCATTACCAGCGTTATAAAATATATATTTAATCTGGATAATTGGATATTTTTTTTTGTCTTCTTCATAAACTATTTTAAATATTTAATAATCATCTACCTATCGACAAGCGTATAATTTTCTCGAGATTGATTGGTACACGTTCGAGTATCTTACAAATTTTTTTTTTTATTAGCCTGTTTTCAAACGCCAGTAATTCAACTTGTTTTCTAATTACAAACTAAGTACCCTATAGAGAAAAAGGAGGTATAAACTGCATTCCGAACAATTATGTGTCATTAAACTAATCACTCTTTCAATCATTGTTGTTGTTGTTGTTGTTGTTGTTGTTGTTGTTGTAGTATCTTAATTAAGTCTACCCGTTTAACACGTGCTTACTATACTTCAGTTTTTTTTTTCTTTTTTTTTTCTTCATTACCTTAAGAAGATTCTTAGTTGTAAAAGGAATATCGTAATACTTTACATACATAGCTTGATTTGATTATATTTGCTTGTAAATTAGTTCAAGTATGACAAAGACAACTGAGTATACTTTCTTTCTAGATAAATTACAATTATGATTCACTCTCTGAACAGGAACTGCTGACGCATCGTACAAACTCGATCGACTTGGACAATAAAATTAATAAAATTATTTGATCTTACAATAGTCGTTTTTTTTTTTAACAAAGTTAATCATAATTTTTATAGCCTATAAATCTCTGTATCTTTTTTTTATTTTTTTCAATCTCTTAATGTAGAATAATGAATGGTCTTTGAACAGATTTTTAAGGGAAGGGTTTAAACAGCTTTCAAATGACCTATCCTCTGTAATTTTTGTCGAAGGTGATTATTCAGATTAACTTGAGAGAAAGAGGGAAAGAAGAGAAGAGGAGAGGAGAGAGAAACGTAGAACATTTCCTGTTCGTGGTTCTACGGAAGCCCATCATTGTGTCTGTATCATTGTCCCAGGCCGTATCAAAGCACACGATAAAAGGTTCGCTTTACGGATTGTTTCTATTTGTAAATCTATTCAGAATAACGAAACGAGTATTCTATTCGATCGAATAATTGTGCAAGGACATGCAGTATAATATACAGCATATTTAATATTTAATGTACCATATGTATAGGTGTCTGGAATTAGGGCGTATTTTACATATAATAAAATTTGATAGACAAACGTAAAAATAATTAATTAGCACTTTCTAAAATTTATTTCAAAATTAAAAAAAAAAATATATATATATACAGCGAATACTAAAACGTTCTTTGACAAAATAAAATTGATATCCATTTGAAAGATTAATAAGCTTAAAAGATATTTGCTTTTTTTTTTTTTGAATTTTAAATGAAAGATTTGCATTTCAAACAAATATCAGTGATTTTAAATTGATGAAAAGTGAGAGTTAGTATTTCGAATAATCCTATGACTCATGTCAATGTATATTATAAATATAAAATAAAAAATAATTCGATACGGTTATTAATCATTTAGCTGATATATAATGGACACTCTTATTTCATTTTGAAAAATATTAAATAATCTCATAATAAAAAAAAAGTCATTTGTCACGTAATGTTAAACAGAAAAGATTTGTAAACTCTAGCTAAAATGAAACGTAGTACTTATTCCAGACATTCATTCATGTGTGTATATTTATATGTGAAGAATTCAAACGAGGACGTTTATAAATTCAACAGGATGATAGTGAAATTGACAAGAATATCGACAGACTACGATGATGAACGACGATGTCCGATGGTATAATATTAGAAATTGATAAAACGTTTAAGCATCGATCAACAACATTAGGAACTTTCTAAGGAATTATTTCATCCCTTTTCTAGTGATCGGCAAATTTTGGAATTAATTTTGTTAATAATTTATACTTTTAATTTATTTTTTAAATAAAATTTCAATAATTTTCTTTTCTCATCATATTTAATAACATTATTTTTCGCATAAGTAAATTATCGATCGTCGTTAAAAGGATTAATCTACCTTATTGACTTTCATTGAACGGAATTGATCGAATTAACTGAAGACGTTTCAAGATTGAAGTATTTAACGTGAAAAATTTTCAATAGACTATGAAAATACCGATAGGACAATTTTCCTTCCTTGAACCAACCTTCACCCTCTTCCCCTCTTTTATAAAATTTCAATTTATCCGTTAGACACTTTTCTAGCTGATGACAAAGCCAGAGAGAGAGAGAGAGAGAGAGAGAGAGAGAGAGAGAGAGAGAGAATGAACTTTCAAACAAACTTTCCTTTCAATTCAACTGCATAAAAGGGGAGGGATGTAGAAAAGGAAAAAGTAAAAGTAAGGGAAGAGGAAAAAAATCAAAAGCAACCAGAGAATATAACCACGTGGAATATAACTCGAGAAGTAGCTGCTATTGAAACATGTAAATGAAAAGAGAATGAGGGAGAGAGAGAGAGAAGAGAAGAGAAGAGACTCAAGAGGGGGGGGGAGAGTGCGTTTGAAAGGCACTCACGTAATAACGATTTATTTATCAATTATGCGTAGCTATGATGCAATTTGCTCGATACATTCGACGACTAAATATGACGTTAGTATACGCGATTCGATAAATCGAAAAGAATGCACGTGTATCTGGCACGGATATGCAATTTGCGTTAGCGAATTGGAAACACTTGTTACGAGTTGTGCTTGCACGCGCTTAGATTACAACGTGAAAAATCTTTTAACTCTTTTATTTCTTTTTTTCTTTCTCTTCTTTTTTTTTACAAACAATTCAAGTAAGAGGATAAGGAGGAAAAATAAAAAAATGCCGATATTTATTGGGTCAGTACTGTGTAATTATTTTTGTTAATTAATAGTCAATATTTTAAATAAAATTATTAGTAAATATTCTTTGTCAATATTTAATATTTGATATTTGAAAAAGAATAAAATTACTAATATATATATATATATATTATATAAAAGAAATATTCATCATGCATATCATATATTTAACAAAATACTGATTAAAAAATTAAAAACAAATATAAAATACTGATTAAATAAATAAAAAATTAAAGTCTTGTATTTTTCTTCTCGATCTTTTCTATTTTCGATCTAATACGAAATTTAAAGCAGTTTAAACATTTTTCACCGTGATTGTACAGGGTGTTAACGCCAAATGCAGACACATAGAGGGAAGAGGTGGTATTGATAGATCTCTCCTTTCCTCTTTACCATCTTCTCCTCCTCCTCCTCCTCCTCCCTTTTCGTTCTTTTTTTTTTATTATCAACACCACTAACACTATCCACCCACTAACATTTCGCCCTATTGCCAGTCGTCTCCCCCAGACAGACGTTTAATCAAGGATATTTGTTCCACTTATAATAATATGCATCGCGATACATCTTGAATGCACACCCGTGCATTCTAACGATATGCGTAATGCAACGAGCTACTTATTGTCCTCCGGATGCGCGTTTAAACAACGTTTTGTCGGGTTGATCGATCGGGCTTAAATTTGATACCTCCTCGTCCTCCCCCCGCACATAGCTATTATTTAATAATAATAATAAAATATTATTATAATTATCGTTATGCAATATTTAATATATTTGTTGAGAACAAAAAATTAATATTTTTATTTCATAATATTAAAAAAATAATAAAATAATATATAATATATTATATATTATATTATTATATTAAATTATATAATAATATAAATATAATATATAATAACAATAGTTATATAAAAAAAATAATTTATATATATTAATATATTTATATTATATTGTATTATTATAATATAAATTAATTGAGACGCTGTTCATTTGCGAAGTTAGCAGAAAAAATAAAAAAAAGCTTAATATTCATCCGCTAAATAAAAAGTAAAGAAATTTGATTAAATTGTTATACAAATTTGTATTACTTATTTATAGCAGTGTTGAAAAATTTATTTAAATATATTTAAAATATTCTTAAAATTTTGTTTATCTTCTTTCATATAATAAATTATTTCTTTCGTATTTACAATGTTTTTTTTTTTTATTATCATTTCCTACAAAATGTTTAAAATATTGCATAACACATGAAATGAACCTTGAATGAATCGTTAAGCATTTAATAATTTATTAGTCGTAGCATAAACAATTTGCATTCTCGTTATGAATATATTAAGAATATCCTCTTATGTTAGATTGTTAATGATATCCAGTACAGGAAACGACGAACTTGAGAGAGAGGAAACTTACAGAAGAGTAACGTGCGAACTATCGGAGCGTGAATAGTAATTTTCGCGAAATGTTTCTTTCTTTCTTTCTTTTTTATTATCCTTTTTTTTCTTTCCAACGTAACCTCTAGAAACGTAGTAGTTCCTGATAGGATCTCACAAAAAAAAAAACCAGAACAGAACATTCCTTCTTCTACTACTCGTTTATCGACTAGTCAACCTGAAGCAGTACCAATGTTACGATTAATGAGTTCCCTCTTTCAACTATACCTATATAGGAATATATGTTTTTCACTTTGAATTCAAGATCGATTGATATTATATCGATTGTATGACTATGATAAACTTGCTAGATTATTTTTCAAATGTTAACAATTTACTATATACGTCGATGGTAATATATTAACGTTGAGAAAATCTAGTATGCTCATAAATATAATTATTAAATTGATTAATAATTCATTTCAAAATTTTTCTAGTATTTTATTTTTTATCTGAATAAATAATGATATATTTATTAATATATTTTTTAATTGTCTGATATAATAGATTGTAATCATTTGGATAAGTAATGGTTATTAATAAATAAATAATATTAAAATGAATTGTATAATTTTAAAAAATATTGGAATATTATTTATTTAAAATTAGATTTTTCAAAGTGGGTCACGACCCTTATATGGGATCACGTAACTAAATTTGTGGATAACCAAATGGAGAAGTTCGAAATGCCCTGATTTAAAATGCAATTTAAAATATAGAAAATTCAGGTATTAGTTGTTAATTAATTTAATAATAAATGAATGTTTATACTCATATACTAATGTATTAATATCGATATATTTTTAAAATAATATTATTTAATTTTATATTTAATATAATTATTTAATTTTATATTTAATAATATTATTTAATTTTATTAATATTAATATTAATATTACTTTAAATAATATTTAAAATAATAAAAAATTAAAATTATTTTTTAAATATAAAATAATATATATTGAAATATATATTATAAATAATATATTAAATAATATATATAATGATCATTGATGATAATTGATAAAAATATTAAATCATATAAATGCAATCGTTAGAATTAATCAGTAAAAGTGCAGTCAGACAAAAATAATCATAGCGTTATTTTATTATTACCAGTACAAGCAAGTATAATTCGGTCACAGAGCGTATCCATGCACCTCGGTAGTTGATACGACGATGACCTACTAACCTTAGCCCTCCTCCGTACCATCAGCCGAAAGAATTTTATAAAACTCGTCCTACGTACACACATAACATACTATACCTACATACATAAATACATTTATATATATACCTACATTCATTTTCGAGATAGGCAATATTTCACTTGACAAAATGCGTTAATGACTTTTAAACTAGTTCAATTTTGCTAACGATCGATTAGAAATTTTCGTTGAAATTGGGAAGAGAGGATAGATTTGCGATATTACAATTTTTATCTATTGTCAACATTCGTAAATAAATGGAATTACTATTTCGTAACTAGGTTTCTTGTAACTTGTCAAAATTTGTTAGATATACACACAGGTTGTTTCCAAATATGTGGGGGTATATTTTAAATGGTAGTTTCGGTATACTAAAGTAAAACAAAAAATTTATACAATCATATGTTCCAAATTATAATTGTTTTTCTATTACACGTGTTGTTACATGAATTTTTAATTCAACTTAAATTTTGTTCGAAGTAGCCACCTTTGGTTTCATTAAAGTTATGCTCACATATTTTGAACATGTCCTGTATAGTTCATGGATTGTACCAGTAAAAGTTTCTCATATTTAACGATAATTTTGTCTAAAAGAAAAAGTCAGAAAAAAATAGAAAAATGTTTGCAAGAAATACCTGTACATAAGTTAATCTTGGCAAGAAAATTAGACGATACGAACTTTCACGAAATTATCTCCGAGAGAGTTAGAGTGTACATATATATATAAAGGTACAAGAGAAAACATAATCTCTCTCACGTGGGCAACATGCATAGGCGTAGATCACGACAAAATATTTAACTTCACCTTTCTTGTTCCGAGTTGTCCAAGGGAAACCTTACGTCGACGTTCAGAAGGTAGACAATCGCGTTATTATACGTTGAAGGTAAATATTGAAGGGGAAAGAACGAATCTAATCTATCTTTCTTTTTATAAACTAAATAAATAAACATAATCATTCATGAGTATGCATTACACGAATACAAAAGTGAATTAAAATATCTTGAATTTAAAAAAAAAACTATTGTTCTTTAATAAAAATAAAAATGAATTTTATATTAGATTAAAAACTTGTTAACCCACCTACGTATCTTCTTTTTTGCGCAGGTGTGTATAGCGTGAAACGAATAAAATGAAAATAATGATTCTCGTTAAGTTAATTAGACTTTCTATCGAGAGAGTAATGCTATAAGGAAAAAATATATATGGTAAATAGATTAAATTACTTTATCTAATTTTGTCAATATCACATTGCGTGATTATATGAATAAAGGTTACACATATAATGTAGAAATCGGTGATGTCTTTTACTTAGGTTAGAGAAAGTGAGATGAATAATAATATAGCAAATTTGGATGCACGTAATAGAAGTTGTTTATATGACTCAATAATAAACGTTGACTATTGCCGTTTGTTGGATATTTGAAACCAACATGCTTGAGAAACGTCAGCCACCCTGACGCTGCTACTCAGGACACAACTTCATATAAATGTGTATATATAAACATATACACGATATTATGATTGCTAGATCGTAAAATGTACTACGTATCCATTTCTGAATAGAATGGTCACAATATATGCTCGTATATGTTACGTGTAGACGCATAAAATAGATTTTCACCGTATATACAAGAGTGTTGCAGAGGTACGTGTCGTCGTGAGGCAAACAGCAACTTGATATACTCTCTCGTGAATAAGAAAAAAAAAACAAGTAAAATTAAAAAGAGAGAAAAAAAATGTAGAAGAAAGAGAGAGTAGATAATTAAATGCCGTGCAAATTTAATGATATCAAGTATACCGTCTGTGACTCGACTTAATGTTATTAACTAACATTTATGCTAATCTGAGATATAATTAGTAAAAGAAATTTTTAATGGAATAAGATAATACGCTTTTGATTAATACTTTCACACACCATTATTGATATTTTCTTATAAAGTAATTACTAATTAGTTCAAAAAAGTAATTTTCTCATAAATAAAAGTAGATGAAAATGTGATTAATGATTTTTATGCAATATGTCGCGTAGTGATAACAAGACTACAAAATAGGACACATTAAAGATCACGAGTTAACCTTCGAAGTCTAATATCTTTTATGAAGCCATCATTTTCTTCTTGAAGGTTTATACCCTGGTATAGGATCGATCAATCGCGGTGTTCATAGAATGTAATAATGTAATAATATTTTGTCGACATTAAAAAAGAACTTACGCGTTATATGATCAATTTTATGTCTATCGAAAGTGACGTTATAGACAGAGTCATAAATTGTTTATAAAAAGGATATTACAAAAATGAGAAATAAACGATCGTAAATCTTGGATCTATTTGGTTGTCCTGAAAGTTCGTGCCGATTTTGACGGAAGATTGCAATGCAACCCATTTAAGTTTATTTTTTTTTGGTATATATTTATTAAATAATATATAAGTGCCATTCTCTGTTCTACAACCTTTCTTCATCTTAAAGGGTAACTTACAAATTTTCTCCCTTCAGAACTTTTCAGGTTTTTCAGCAAAAAAACTTGATGTCACCTATCGAAAATCGGCACGAACTTTCCCCAATACATATCATAGATGTATACTAACGTGGAATGAATACTAATCGTTTGGTATATATGACCTCAGAGTAATATGGTGGTATTTCGTGTTTCGTGATGGAATAATACGTGCGTGTTTCTTGAAAAGATCCGCGACCTATACCTCGTTTTTCCTTGCTCGTCGTAACTTATCATTCTCATGAATTGGAGACAGTAGTGCGGTCGTATAAAAGGAAAGTGTGCTTCGTTAGAAGTAACACACATGTACGTACACAGACGGACAGAAAGACAGGGGTTTGTCCTCCGTGCAGCATATCGAATGAAGGGAATATCGATTTTCTACGGTTGTACTGTCAGTGGGCAGCAGCGTTACCATGATAACCCTCCTAAACCCCTCTTCTTTCTCATCCAGTTGGGAATAAAAGAAGAAGAAGATGAAGATGAAGATGAAGATGAAGATGAAGAAGACGAAGACGAAGACGAAGACGAAGACGAAGACGAAGACGAAGACGAAGACGAAAACGAAAAAGAATAAGAAGAAGAACAACAACAACAACAACTCGAGAGGAACACTTCTTTTGCAGTTACACTTAGCACGTGCATCCAAGCATGGCGCGACAAATTTCCTAGCAGACGTAGTGGCCACTTCACAATAAAAGAGAAATAGAGAATCTACTTCCGCTTTTGCCAGTCTTCTACGCAAAAGCAGGGAGGGGGGAATCCTCCTCATCGTGTCTTATGTTAGATTCGAGACTAATCAACGTAACATGCATGCACATTTTTCGAGTAGAGGGAAGGTTTTTCTTTTAGTTGTATCGACAAACAAATTTCTAAGATTTACATTTAATTAAAAAATAATTTTCACGATTTTGGTTGAAGTTTAAAAGTAGTTTTTAGGTCAATGTTCGTAATGGAAATCTATAAACTGTGTGCATCATCGATTTGAATTTGAAAAACTAACGCATAGAAGTGTTGTAGGTCCTTTAGGTCGAGAGCTTTGCTTTCTTTTCTTTCTTTTTTCTTTTTCTTTTTTATTTTTGTGGGTTCAAAGCAAACGTCAGAGAGAAAAAAAAAGGAGAAAGCAGCAAGGAATGAACGTGAGTATTATAGGCAACGTTTTCAACGACGCATACCGCGACTAACAATGGAACAAAGGGTGCCCGTTAAAAAGCCGTGCGATTGTTTGGCTACATCCCCCGCGGTGTTACTCTCGGAGTACGATAAAAATGAGGTGTAAAAGAGAAAAAGAGAAAGATAGAGAGAAATGAATGCAACATCTTATGCAATCTGCCAAACGAATTTGCCAAATGTTTCACTAAACTGAAACGTCAAGATTTATCAGTGGCAAAAATTTCAAAAAAAAAAAAAAAAGACAAATAATTTGAATGAGAACAAAGTGGTTTTTATTGATTCGGAAAAAATCTAATCGTTTATTCTATTCGTATATTACGAGCTAAGAAGGTTCAGTAAGTGTGTCGTGAGAAGGTCGGTCGGTCGTTCAGTCGTAAAGAAAAGAAAACCTTCAAGGATCATCCTATCTAGGATTCTCGTATATCCTGGCAAGTTAGGGTCGCTCGAATTAATATCACGTCGTCTTTTAGCCATGACCTGGCAACTTGGAAGGACACTCGTATTAAAGTGAGAATAAAGACGAATATATACTACTACTACTCGTCTTACGAATTGACTTCGTCTTTAATGTCAGAGTACGATTTCGAGATACCACTATATGACTATGATGAGTCAAAGTAAAGAGAGACTACTGACGATGAAGAATCTCAGTCTTCTCCTCGCATAATTCTGAGTACAGATCGTCGTAACACAGGGCCATCCATGTTGCTTCTGTCTTGCTTGCATACATGTTACAAAACGACGTTAGTATACTATTCCGTTGTAAAGTTAAGTTAGCTTGTCCTTCATAAAACACATCACACTCGGAGTTCTCCATAACGTCATCTCTAATTTCTTGTTCTCTTCTTAACGTCATACAAGCCCGAGGGTATTTACCTTCTTGCAAGACGCAACACTCCTCGTTTCTTCATTGAAATTCTAATTGTATTAAATATTCAAAAAAAGAAAAAAAAACTACTATCCGAACGTTAACTCGAGAGAAAGTAGGAATAATTATAATATTTAAAAAATAAAAATAATATTTTTTCACTAAGTATTTTGTTAAATAAGTAATAAGTATATTGAAATAATTGATGCAAAGTTAGCATCAATTTTAAACAATGATTTTTTATTATAAATACTGGTCAATAACATATAAATAAATATGTTGTTCAATATTTATGATAGGAATAGAATTGCATTAATATTACACAATGATATATTTGATTAAAAATACTGATGAAAAATGTTGAAAAACGTTGTTCCAATAAATAAGCAACCATTTGGAATCCGCCATTAAACTCGACACTCTACCATTTCCATACCAAATCGTTGATGTCACCGAACCTTTCGATACGTGTAATACATTTACAACTCTTTCTCTTATTCGAGATTCGATCGAATGTGAACAATGAAATAACGTAAGTACCATTTCCTTTGGCAACTTGAAAGAATTTTGGTAGGACGATAAAGACGTCTAGTCTCGTAATAAATTCTTCTCTTTCTTTCTCATATATATATATATATATATA
>NW_015148971.1:4163996-4200559 GCF_001465965.1 Polistes dominula | reverse complement strand
ATATATATATATATATATATATATATATATATATATATACACACATGGTGATATAAGCTTCGATACATCTTTCTCAACAATATACTACTCAACGAAAGATGCCTTTAATCACGTTACACGCCCAAGACCGCCTTGCTACTACAATTAAGACAATTTACAATTTAACAGTACGAATTAGACGAAGTTACCGCTGCCCTTTTATGAAAGTATGAAAGACCTAAAGAGATTGTTTCTTTTCCCATTTTTCACGATCTTAGTCTTTCGATCGTAAGAATAATAATAAAGTGCGAGAAAATTTGACGGATTAACAAAAGTGCAGTGAATAGTTGAAAATTGCCATAATTGAAGGAACACGCGATCACGCGAGAAACTAACGCCATAAAAAATAATATATATATACATATTTCTTCTCCAGTCTTCCGTATTCTTGAAATCCTTGAAAAAGGCAAGAAAATGAGAGAAGAAACTTGTAAACGGATATTACAACGGTACAAATCATAAAATTGATGCCAACTACAATCTTCTCGAGTCTCCTTTTTCTATTCTTGAATATTTTTTTTTTCTTTTTCCTTTTGTTATAAGTATATCCGTGCGGCAACTTTACGCGTTACATTGAAACAGAGTATTATTTCCATTAATATAGTAACCCAGTGCACACACGAGAAAGAGAGTAGTACTGCTATGAATTACTGTCAAGGGCAGCTATACGACTTGACCTATACATTGAGAAACTTTATTAAACTCGTTTCCGTTCGGTGGATAGCTCCGAGGCACACGATTGAAAATTCAAGCACCACTTTAATACCTAACAGTAGCTACTCTTCTTTTACCATCATCCATCGTCACGCTTCACGATACCCTGTTCATGCGTTCTACAAACATTTTTTACAGTTCCACTTCCTACTTTATTACAATCATTACTTGTCTATTACCGTTTTATCATCCCCCTTCCCCCAACGACCGCGATGATCTTATTTCTTTTTTTCTTTTGTTCTTCCCAACTAAGAAATTATAGAATTTCTTTTCTCTATAGTTTAATGCTTCCTTTTTTTTTTATTTTACTTTATCATTTATTAGAACGATTTACCGTTAATTATCATAAATGTGTGTACATCGATTTCTTGTTATTTTGGGTTAACACTAGATTTACCACCATTTTCAGTATACCTATTTCTACCACACTAATCAAAATGACTGGTGTATAAAAAAAAAAATGCTTTTTGAGCCTTCCAGTCTTCATTTACTCTTAAAAAATAACAAAAAAAATGTTTAACAATAATAATTTTAATAGATAAACGGATTTATAGATAGTTTTAAATAACAACACGCTTAATTATTTACAGAACTGTTAATCATTTTTCATAAAATTATACATTCTCTTTGGTCAACGATTTACTTAGAAAAAAATCTCTGCACATATTTATTAGACCAATTTTATCAATAACTGATCAAACAAGATTAGAATATATCGAAGTTGATCAAAAAATACGTATCGATATTACAAAAATTCAAATCACACCAATACACTTTTATATCTTGAGATACAAATTAAAAGAAAAAAAAAAAGGTATAGATTTACAGATCAGTAGTAGGAAGAAGTTTAATGGGGGCATGAATGTAATGAGTGCATAGATGCAACAAAGATTCTTCCCTGATGTTTACTGGTTAGGAAAAAGACCGTTAACCGAAGGAACCAGAAAAGCAAAAGCGATCGTGCTGGAAAATGTCGGATATCGTTCGTATTCCTTTGCCTTCTCTCCTATCCGAGAGATACGGAAGATCTTTCCGCCTGACGTGGCACGTAGTTGGGCAGTGTACGATTCCCCATTCCCCCCCCTTTCTTCCCCTCTATCTCTTCTCTCCTCAGCGTCGGTCTACTTTATGATTCTGGTGGAATGGGTGGATGAGGAGGAGTTTAGAAGGGGAACGGGGGTTGTTGGTAGGAGAAATGAGAGAATAAGAAAGAGAGAGAGGGCACTACAAACATTTTACCCTTTCGCCAGGATATTCAATCCGAGGTCTATGTACGTTTCTTGTGTCTGCCCGAAAGACTATAGAGAGAGAGAAATACTAAAGATCTTTCTTGGCACGATTCACCTAGAATTCTACATTGACGCGATTTAACGCTATTTCTTCGCATACCTCAAATTTATTTAAGGGAGGAGGAAGGAGGAACGTGACAGGAATGACAAAACATATGAATGACAAAACTGTGATAAATTACTTTTTTTTATGTGTCTCGATAATTATGACATCAGAAGTGTAAGTAAATTTCAATTGAAAAATATGAATTTTTGTAATTTATTTAATATTAAATTGATCAGTCGCACACCTGTGCGAATTTATCCGTGTTAATTACTTAAAGTAAATTGAACGAACTTGCTATAATCAACTTGATGTTTATTACCTTTTTTAATTACTCTAATATCACAATTAACTAGCACATCTAGATACGTGAATGGTAATTAATTAAAATATCTGTATTATAAATTAAATAAGAATTCTGTCAAAGAGAGAAGGCAGATGGTAAAGAAATATACAATCTCCTGTGTAGAACTACGGAACAAGTTATATACCAATGTCAGCTTATCACGTTTCAAATCAAAATGTGTGTGTGTATATGTGTGCGTGCAGCTGTTTCGAAAAGAAAATATCAAAAAAGCAGAATGCACGATATCTTTTATTCTTGCTTTATATCTTGAACGATGCAACAGAGATATTTTTGTATCAAAATATGTTGCTCTTCCCGATGCATACCACCGATATGTGGCCTACATTACTCGATTTCCTTGGTTAAAAAGAAATGTTTAGGGGGCTTCGAATAATCTAACGAATAAATGAACGAATTAATGAAAGGGGTAACGGAGAATCGACTATGCGAACTCGGTTATGGAAATCGGAGCAGATCTCTCAGGTTAACAGCTCGTTAAGTTGAGATATGAACATGTCACTTTTATTAATCCTATCAGGGTCGAACATCCTCGACGATGACGACGATGTGACGACGACGACGACGATGACTATGACTACGACGACGACGATGATGATGATGATGATGATAATGATGATAATGATGGGGAGAGGACATGGTGTGTTACTTAATGATCGACCTAATTGTGTGTCACCTATGCATGCTATTCGAACGCTTTGGAATTTCCTAACCGCATGAGCTTGCGAAAATAGTCCCTCCTCCCTTTTGTGTGTTCGACCTGACCCCGGCTATTTCGAAATTTCCAAAATGTTGCTTCGAAACTTCTTACACGATGTGTCTCTAAAACTTTGCCCGACATCTACTCTAACCGTGGTTGAGTTTCTTTGGATAATTGTCAAATCTATTTTAAGTTTGTCCCGTTGCCCTTCATTTTATTTTATTTCGTTTTTTCTTCTTTTCTCTTTTAATTCTTTCCCTTCTCATCTCTATCTCTTTACATTTATATTTTATTTTATTTTGATTACTCTTAAGATATTCTGAGTCATCCTGTGTGAGACGGTAAAGCAAACGATGACGAAGGAGGAAAATAAAAAAATAAAAAATAAAAAATTAAATAAAAAACATAATGGTATCGTGTTTATCGTATTATACGGTTGAACCATTGCGTCAGCTTTGATGTAGTTTAACGAAATAACTGCTCGCAAATTTATCATCTCTCGTCGAATTTAAATGCACACCGTAGTTGTCGTCGTCGTCGTCTTCGTAATATTTGTCATTCGTGAGAGTTCGCGTCCTTCATCTTGAATCCTATCAAACGAAGAAGAATTTATCATTCTCGTCCTTATTCAAGTAACGCGTACTAAATACATGAGATTCCTTCGAAAGGAATAGAAATATATATTCTCTCGGAATACTAGATTGCTTATAATGAATCGTAAACAACGTTTACGCGTAGTTTTATTTTGATATTTTAATAATGCAACGATTGTACGTTAGAAAATGATTTGAACGATTAAATAACATTAAGCTATTCACGAACGAACAAACATAAGAATATTCGTTCGTTTTAACATTTAACGATTTATTCTTTTATACCACCCGCTATCTTCCTGTTAAAGTCTCTAGGATATACTCGTTCCGCATGTTTCCCACGCATGTCCTTAATCTTGATCACGGAAACTTGCAACTAGAAACGTTGTAGTTTGTGTGTTAGAAGAAGAGAGAAAGAAAACGTCTACGATAGAGAGAGAGAGAGAGAGAGAGAGAGAGAGAGAGAGAGAGAGAGTTGAAACGTTGCCAAGATCGAATGCATTAGGGTCAAAATTCTCATATCTCTTGGTAAAGAAAAAGGTTAGTTCGGTGTGCTGTGATGCTTCTTTTGTTGAGAAAAAGCTTTTTTGTTCGAAAAACAAAATCCGTTATAGTATAAAGTTACACAATATATAAAATAAAATAAAAATATCAAAGAACAATTTTATCATCGTTATAAAATTTATCAAAACACGTTATAGAAAGTTAGAGAGAGAGAGAGAGAGAGAGAGAGAGAGAGAGAGAGAGAGAGAATACATTTGAGAAGCAAAATGTATTCAAGTATAAAATTATAAAAAAAGATGACAGAATGAACTTGTAAAACACTTTGAAGGGATGCATCTTGGGTNTCTTTTGTTGAGAAAAAGCTTTTTTGTTCGAAAAACAAAATCCGTTATAGTATAAAGTTACACAATATATAAAATAAAATAAAAATATCAAAGAAGATATTTAACAAATTTGAAACGCGTAAAATCATTCTTCTTTGAGAGAGAGAGAGAGAGAGAGAGAGAGGATACATTTGAGAAGCAAAATGTATTCAAGTATAAAATTATAAAAAAAGATGACAGAATGAACTTGTAAAACACTTTGAAGGGATGCATCTTGGGTGGAAAATTTAGAAAGTAAAAAAAAAATAAAAGGGGATGATTTTCTAAATATAAAAATAAAAAAAAGGATCGTTAGTAGAAAAATGATGCAAACATGTTAGAGGGATGATAATGCGTCTGGGAAAGGGATCAAGAAACATGAGTTTTGTTCCGGCTGGCTGGTAGGCTGTGACAACTTGTTGAATCGTTCACGCCCAAGGTAGGAAACCGCGCAGGATTAAGTTTTCAAGGGGATTCTCGCTAAAGAAGACAGTGACGTCAATTACGCTAATGGCGAAACGATAATAACCGCGACGCGAGGTTGGTGTTTTTCTTTTGTTGTCTGATAACAAAATCCCATCCTTAAAGGTGTGTATGGGTGGTAAGCAAACATTTATGCGTTAGGTTTGTAGTGTCGTCGACATGGTGTTGTAATGTCGCTTTCCTTTACTTGAAAACACAACCAAACATTCATTTACTATCGTCGTTGGCTATCTTTTCCCTCAAATGTGCAGGCTATTATTCACACCTGCCTGCTCACCGTCACGCTTCGCGAAAATAACACTTTTCTAGCCTCGTACACGTAACCGGACAATACGATCCGAGATACAGAAAGAAATAGAGATAGAGATAGAAAGAGAAAAATAGAAAGAGAGAGAGAAAGAGAGGAACGAGCACGACTGAAAGTAACTTTGTGCGTCAACGACTGGGGCTTTGCTTCTCTCATTCTTTTTCTTTTATACTTTTTCTCCTCTTTCTTCTAATCTTTATGCACTATTCGTGAAAGAAGAATAATGGAATTCGTTTCCGCGTCTAATGGAAAAGAAAGGAAAAAATCGTCTGTTATTCTATTTTTGGGTTTAAAAGATATTTTTCTTTTTTTTTTACGAGACTATAATCCGTTATTATAAACGAATTTTGTCATTTGTCATGAAAAATAAAATATAATACATATAGAAAATATATATTCTAATGTAATAAATATCACAGAATATAATAAGTGATTGTGAGATCTTTTTCTTGTAGAACAAATAATTGTCAAAATGTTATGAAATAGAAGTAATAGAAAAGAAAATGTAAAAACGATAAGGCTTGTCACGATAAGCATTAAAGTAAACAACGATAGAAGAGAAGAATGAACGTGTCAGCCGGTAGGAAGGATATTGCGCGTGTGCTAGGAAAATTTCCAAGTTCACCGGTATACCAGGCATCCTCTCCTCCATCGATCTGTCGGATAAGGGTGAAACCGTGTTCCTATATTTACTATATATATATGTACCATAGCGTACAGAGAAGCACTCGCACATTCCCTATTCTCCGAGATTCTCTCCTCTTGTGCCTATACGACGAGGTATTGACCTCTGAACTTGACCTAAAGGGTAAGTCTATCGGAAGGGCCAGCCTCGATGTGGCACGTTGGATTATGACGGACTATCGTTTCACGATTGAACGAACGTTTTTGTACATTAAAATAAGCTCAGGAGTCGCGCGGGTCATTCGGTGACCGTTTCAAGGTTAGATGATGGTCGATTGTATTCCTCCTCCTCTTCCACCTCATCCTCCTCATCCTCCTTTTCCTGCTGATGCTGCTGCTACTGCGCTTTCGAAATCAAGCGCGAATTCGTTTGCCCTTTTCATCCCCCCCCAAATTGTATTTTCAAATTAAACATCTGACGTTAAGAGAAAATATTTTGTAAACTATAATAGTAAAAGCAATATTTTTCACATGGAAAAATGCACACCCCCCTCAACCCACAGATACGCACTCAAGAATGCACATATTATGCAATTGCACACACACGCGCGAACAGTCCTTTATATCCTGATCTGTTACGCGGATTATGATTAAATACGAATAAAAGCTGAGCAATGGATATGTTGAGTTTTAACATGCAGGGTTTTAAATAGTATTAAAATAAATGGCGAATTGTATCACGATTAAATAACACATGAGGATATTGAACGTTAAAAATAAAGTTAGTTTCCGGAAAACATGAAGATCTCTGTCGTACGTGTCGAGCAAACCTATTTCCGAGGAAGGTCGAGGAAAAATCCATAATCGACGTATATATATGAAGAGAGAGAGAGAAAGAAAAAAAGAAAAAGAAAGAAAGAGAGAGACCCATCAGGACGAAACCAGAACGCGTTCTCTCCTCGTAAAAACGCCACGACCTTCCCTTTTTCCTTCGATCAAAGAAGAAGAAAAGGAACAGGGAGAATAGGATCGTGGTCTCTCCATTGAAAAATACTCGTTTGAAATAAAATAAGTTAGGACAGACACGTTCAGACGAGAGAGACCCATAAAAGAAATAAAAAAACGTACGAACGTACTTACGCTCGTCCTATGCCCTCGCTCTCATAGAAAACGTTCTCTTTAATCCAAATATCCTCGAACGGGATGCGTGTGTGTCTCTGTCTCTCTGAGAATTTGTTCGTATCGCGTATCCACGCGATTAACGAAATCTCTCTGTCTTTTCGGAGAAAGTTTTGACGGTGACGAAGAGACGTCCGTAGTAGTAGTCGGTAGTAGAAGTCGTAGAAGTGTAGAGAGAGAAGAACGATGTGATGATTATCTAGTAAATAAATTTTCTCCCTTTCACGCTTATTGTCTCTCCTCTCACTTAAACTCTCAGCCTTTTTTTCTTTTTTTTTTTGTTTTATTTTATATTTCCCCCTTTTATATTTTCTACCTGTCACAAATACACGCGATATCCCTCATTATATATAAATATATTTATATGTATATGTATATATTATATATATATATGTATATATATTTATATATATATTATATACTTTATTATAAGATGAAACGCGCGAACTTGTCCTCCGTCTCTCGATACCACCTTGTCTCGTGCGCTTTAAACACAATCTCTCTCTCTCCTCTCCTCGAATGTCGAGGATACTAAAGTATATTTTACACCGATAGCGAGATTAATGCTAAATAGTGTATATACGCGTGTATAATAATAATAATCAACAATAAGAGACAGAGAGAGAGAGAGAAAAAAGAGAGAGACAGAGAACGAGAATGAGAAAGAGAATGAGAAAGAGAGGAAGAGAGATCAAGAGAGTTTAGCGAGTAAATGAGCGAAAAAGAGAGCGAGAAAATTATTAGACAGTTAAAAAGGGGTAGAGAGAGAGAACAAGTACACCGTACGACGATCGGTAATCCGAATAACTGACGCCACTGCGAGGAACGGGTCTCTTGCGCTCCCCCCACCCTTACGAACCCTCACTTTAGTTACCCCCGCCTTCCTATTCCCACCGTATCCTCGTCGTGCGCAGTATGCACCTTCGATATCCCTTTCTCTCTCGCTCCCTTTCTTTCTCTCCCTCTCTTTCTCTCTCTCTCTCTCTTTCATTCCCTTTCTCTTTCTCTCTCATGCACTCGTGCGCACATATGTACGAGTATTCATCCCCACCCTTGATGTCCTCGCGGCGTCGTTCGACGCCAGTGCGCCTAGCCTGCCAGGAGACGTGAGAGAGGGCGCGCGGTGGTGGGGGGTGGCTTTTACGGGCGCGTTACAGCGGCGACCCGTACAGTCGCGCGGCGCGCTTTTACGCGCTTACGTGGTGCGTCGCGACATTGCGATAAACGTATAGGGTGAATCACCTACTGTCCGTACTTCAAATATCTCTTTTTTTTTTTTTTTTAATTTTAATTTTATTATTGTTGATTTATTTCTATTTTAATTTAATATCTTTTTTTTTTTGTAATTATTTATAGTAAAAATTATTTTTATTTATTTGTTTATATCATGAAACGTATATATATAATATATTAGTATATATATAGGTTAGCTTGAAAATTTCTATTATCTTGGAACACGATATTTCAATGTATACGGACGTTAGTTAACTCACCCTGTATAGAGTAGCTCGCGATGTAGCACGAGCTAGCACGAAGAGAGTGAGAGCGAGCACACGGGGATGAACGTGCGCTTTCTCTCTCTCTCTCTTTTCCACTTCCTCTCTCTTTCTCTCTCTTTCTTTCTCTCGCTTTCGCTCCACCAACAGTATCGACCCTTACCCATTGGACGCCAACTCGTCCAATGCCGTGCCGCCGAAAACATTACGTCACCTCTCGGTATTATTGATGCCGACCATCCGGCAGCATCGCGGAGCCGAACGGTCGAGGGTAGCCTTCCTTGCTAGCTGCTTTAAGTGCCGGCAAGGCTTCGAAGCTGCTACTGCAAGGGCGGGGAGAGGAAGGAGGGTGGTTGGCAGGAGGAGAAGGGTGACTGATAGGAAGAGGGATTTGGAAGGGATGATAGAAGGGAAGGAGGGAAGGGAGATTTGATAATGTCAGGGTTATATTGGCGGGTAGGAGGAAACTACTCTGTTGAGAGACTTCACGAAGAAGAAGAGGACAACACCACGTTACAGGGAAACGTCACAGGATTCCATGGCAAAGCTTTCGAGATCGTCGTCGTTATACTACTACTTGGAACGTGTTTCTCGCGCTAATTTTGTCTCCAGAACCAAATGCTGCATACACTTTTTTTCTTTGATCCTCCAACCATACACTTTTCATCTCGATTGTCTTTCTTACACTCGTGTTTTTTTTTTCTTTTTCCTGCCGATGCTCCTACCTACTACTATTACCTACCCCTTTTTTCATTTATCTCCTTTTCATTTCTGTCAAAGGGCTTAACGAGACTGAAAATTTGTTTTTAATCACCTTTTCCTCATTTCCCTTTTTTTTTCTTCTTCTTGATATCCTTCTACTATCCAATTGCATGAACGTTAAATCTACTCTTTGAATCTTGTCTGTCTCTGACACAAGATGAGAACTAGAAATAAATTTGTACTTTTCATTTTCTTTTTTTTCTTTATCTTTTTCTTCTTCTTCGTCTTCTTTTATTAAAACTAGTTGAAATCGAAACGAGACCTGATATCCGATAACAACAAACCGTCCAATTAAAATCGAACAATCCAATAAAATATCCAACGAGGGATTGACGAATGGTTTTATTGAGAAAAAGAAGAAGAAGATTACGGAGAAAACAAATAACGTTTCGAGTTATATTTACATATACGTTAATTGAAACGAATACGTTATTGAAAATATATTTTCAAATATCAACTTGTTATCGATGTGTGTTTAGTTTCTTTTTTTTCTTTTTTAATTTCCTTTTCCAACATGTCCATTTATTTTTATTTTTGAATTTGACAAACGAATAATAGAAATACAATAACGTATCGTTATTTGTACTGAATGTAACAATTTCTTTTCTTTGAAACATCTATTACTTGTATTATCTCGTTTGATCTACTTTTGCAAATGTATACGTGTCTCTGTCAATTATTCAGTTTTATAATTTTTTTTATTATAAACCTTAGAGTTTATGTAAATGTTACATAATAACGGAGTTTAAGTTCGCTTTAACACGGAATATAGGATAGTTCTTAAAACAAAAATGGCCTTCTGGCGCCGCGTCTTACTCTTTCTTTATGTTAGTTTCTTTTAAGATATACCGCTTGAAAACGTGAACGATACGTATTACCTAGTCGCCTTATGTGTTGGCTTCTATTACGCAATATCACGGTATATGGATACAATTCTTCTATGTACATACAGGGTGTCTGAGGTTTTACCAGCCAAAGGGTGTCAATGTATTTTATGCACGAAAAGAAAAAAAAAATGTTCTATAAACATAGGGTCATCCAAAGTATTATCGAAAAGTTATGACACAAATTATAAATCACCTAATTTCTTGTTCAAAGAACCGCTGTTGGATTAAACGAGCCTGTTTCACATAATTATGAATGCACAATTGGAAGAACTGATCGATCCTTGACTATTCTGGCAGAAAATCTGCATTGATACTTCTCTTTTACAGCAGCCTCTAGTAGTTTATTACCTTCGCACAACCGAATGTCCGACATATTTTTGGTTTGAAAATATTTTTGACATTTCCATCGATAGCATTCCATCAGGAAATTTAAAGATGACCGATATCGATTGGGGTTAGCTAAATCGTTTCGAAAAAGTAAAACGTTATTATAGATAAACGCGTAAGAAAAGGGTTAAGAATAATCAATTGGAAATTTATGGTACAATCATGGTGTCGAGTAAACACGAACATTTATAATTGAAATCATAACTTTTGAACTAAAGTTTTAAATGATTCATGTTTATACAACATTTTACTATTTTATTTTTTTTTTTTTTACAAGGGATACGGTGACACAGTTTAGTCAGAAAACCTTCAAACACCCTATACATAAACGTTACTTTTATGATTAAACCTCCTCCAATTACAGATACATGTATATATGTATAAACCAATATCTACTACATATAATAGCACAGTTTCTGTGGCGCATGCATGCGAGTACGTTGCAAAAGTATAAAGTCAAAGGGTTCACTTTTATCTAACAATTAAATAACCATTGATGGACGTCTAACGGGTGTAATCTAAAAAAAGTAAACCTGTTGCTGCTTATGTTTATTTAAAGCATCTCGTGCACTAACACGTTGAACATAAATAACATGATTTTATCGTTAAGTCATAATATTAGTTTAATAGATCTTAATGATAATCTAGAGAATAAAATTATCTTTGACCTTTGACCCTCGATAGATTAAAGTTTATTTTTTCTTTCGAAGCAAAAAATAAAAAAAAATAAAAGGTAAGTTTATTGTCTCTCGATAAATTTTTTTAAAAAAGAGGGGGGAGAGAGCCATTAGGATACTAAACTCAATAACGAGTTTATCGAAGAGTCAATTATTTCCGGAAGATCAATTAACTCTAATTTCAGAGGACCGATTAAAAGCAGAGGAAAATGGATCGACCTATAACGCGATCGATTATTGCGTCAAGGTATAGGAATTTTTAAAGTATTTTTAGATACCTTTTATCATTTATAATAATGTTCGTAGGCCATATATTTCGCAAATAATTAATATCTCTTTACCCTCTCTCTCTTTCGTTCACTCTCTTGTGTTGGTCAAGAAATTTATCGATCTGAGAAAAAAAGAAAATGGAAGAATAAACGTTCATCGTTAAAATCTAATAGCCACAATAGACAACTTGCTGCTTCGGGGTAGAAAATATTTTATCTGAACCCCAGTCGAATCGAAAGCAATCTCAACGGTTGAAGGGTGCAACCTCTCCCTTGTATACAGCTGCACTCATGAATTGCACATTGCTACTCCTTGAACAAATATTATTACAACCGGTGAATTTTCTAGTATATGCTTACACACGCACATATATACATGTACATGTATATGTATGTTGTAAATAAAAATAATCGAACATATAAAAATTGTAATTAAACATACATATATATATATATAGGATGGGTTGACAAATTTGAAATCTAATACAAAAACAATTTGTTTTTATCAAACACCTTTCTTATTTAAAAATATGTTTTGTTTTTTGTCAAGACTTCACCCATATAAATATTTATAAATATATGGTGAACCATAGGATAGCTTAAAAATATATTAAATCAGATTGTTATTGCCATCATAAATCACTTACACACACATATACACCTAATTGATTTATAATACTTATCCAAAGTGTGGTTTATTACCAGGATTACTTTTGAAATAAAATCTAACATCTAATACATAAAAGACTGTTGAAAGATCGACAATTTTATTACAAAAAAAGTAATCAAAATATCCGAGAGGTAAGTTTACCAGGTCACAAAACGTTTCGTTGACAATATAAAATACTTAGACAATTTTTCGTTCATTAATGGAATATACAAAAGGAGGTCTCTTTGAATATAACATGAATAGTCCCAGTGTGGATTTCGTTGACATTCTCGAACCGAAGGAATTCTTGTTCTTCCATATTACTTCACATTCACTTCTAATGAATATTAATAAACTCGAAAAAAAAACTTTTTCTTTTTTATTACACGATGCGAAGGTTTCCAATCAGAAAACGAAAATCGTCATTATGAAATTTATTACAAGAAAGTTTACGCATATTATCTCGTTTGGTAACAGGTAAACACACCTTTTCACTTTCAAAAATAATAATCATAATAATCGAATGAAATTTATTTCAATAATAAATTACAATTTCGATAAATAGCATATTTTTTAATGTAAATAATAAGCCGTTTTATAAAACTAGAAATTAAACGACGTTTTCTTTGTATTTATTTCCCTTTGTATTAAAGATTACTTTTATCGGAATTTTAAACAACTACATTTATCCTACTACTACTACTACTACTTTAATAAAAAAGAGAAACAGAGATAGAGAGAGAGAGAGAGAGAGAGAGAGAGAGAGAGAGAGAGAGTAAAAAAATAAATCTAGCACACAATGAGATATCCGGTAATTTAAATTTTAAATAAAGACGGGTCCTAGAGAGATAGGTTAAAAAGGGTGATACTTGAGAGGGAAGGAGGGAGGGCGGGAGGATGACTAATTCCATGCAAAAAGCATGCTCTCGTTTGAAACGATTATTAGGTTGCCAGATAATCTTTCTCGATACTATTAATATTAAATATATTTATCCCTTTTCTTATTGTAATCAAAAATATTGTTAAACATTTCTTTTCAGTTAAATTATACTAAAACAGGAAAAGATTTAAAAAATTTATTTAATACAAAATATTATTGTTATAAATTGAAATGCAAACTAATAAACATTTAGAAATGACTTATTGGCCAACCCAATAAATATAAATATGTTTAACATAATAAAAATGAATATTAATCCCAATGTCAATGATAATGATACACAGGTTTGGAAGCTCTACAAAAAGCATTAATTTACTGGGAGGATGCACTATCAGCATTCAGTTCAACTTTGAGCAACGATGCCCTTGCCCTGCCATCAAAAGCGGACGCGGCGTTTACGCAGGACGTTCAAGATCTCCTCGACATGGGTTATGAAATTCAGAATCACGCGGAGCTTTTATTCATCGATCAGGTATTGTCCAACTGTCCATCCCTCACCCCTCGTTATAATTGCTCGTTTCGTTTGAATACCATGTTGACACTGGCGACATATACAAAAAAAATGCTATTATTCTCTCGTCCAGTGTCACTTCAAATACGTCACTAGTGTCCTTCCTCTTGCGATCTATTTTTTTGTCTTTTTTTATTTTTTTACCATATACTAGCGAAACAATTTTTACACGTGCGTGTATGAATGTATATGTATTATATTATATGAACATGTTCCATTTTTCTTTTTTCTTTTTTGCATATAGCACTCAGTGCTGTTTCGTGACGATAGTCAGGAAAGCTTAGAGGATCACCATCCATCCAACCTAGGAATGCGAATATCGGGAAAGGAAAAAGCTGATGCTGCATCTTCACCAGAATCATTTGAATCAGCACGAGACGGGGTAATTTTTACGCTACCCTTTCAAACATTATTTTTTATCATCTACCATCGAGGTAATCACGTTCTATCAACGAACATATAACAATTTTAGAATAATTTATTCATCGGTCGTATCACTTCTAATATTACGCGTTTCGATTTCTTTTTATTTTTCTTCAAATACGATGACAACGATAACAACAACCAACAAAAATGAAAAGTAAAATCGTAACGATGAATAAAAATAAAAGGGATATACGATAAGACGTTGATACGAAGAAAGAAAGGAAATAAATTAAAATAAGCGTAATAAAAGGTGGAAAGAAAGAAGAAGAGGAAGAAGATTAGAACAAAATACAAGATTCAAACCTTTATTATTTTTTTGAAGTGATAATTTCTTTAAAATGGGGATAATTTGAGAAAAGCGAATGAAAATCCATGGTAACGGCAATTAAACGATGAAACGACTACGATACTAAAACCCAATCCAATAAATACAAATTTCAAAGTAATATCAAAATAAAAAGTATTGTTTTCTGATATGTATTGCGTTTGATTGCAAATAATTTAATGAAAGTTAAGAAAAATAGTAGGTGCTATCGTAGTACACGTAAGAGAGAGTTTATTACAGACGAGAGGCGTTCTATGAATTTCATGTTTGGAATGCGGAAGATACAGAGTGCTCTCTCGTCCATGGATGTCGTCCGTTCCCCCTTTTCTGTGTGCGCCAGCCCTCATCTCCTAAGCCTTTTCCGAGAGCATCACCGCGCTTCTTCTTCTTCTCCAATTCTTCCTCCTACGCTTGGGGACGATGACTTGGTTGGTACGTTGTCGTTGGCTTTTACGCGTAGAATACCAACGAATGACTACAATGACGAAGGGGAAACCCACAACCACTAAGATGGGTGCAAACGCGAGTGAGAAAATCGCTTTAAGTTCCTTCTTTTCTTGTCATAAAAGACCAGATTCATTCAAATCTTGATTCGTAAATCAAACCAACTATTTCATAATGCACCTTTTTATTTTTCTTCTTCTTTTTCTTCTTTATTACCAAACTTTTTGTTTATTGGTTTATCCAAAAAGTTTGTGCCAATTTTTAAAGAAAAATTTAAAAGCAACGCAACGTGAACTTTCCAGGCAACCCCATAAAATCGAATGATACATGTACATAACAAGGAATGTTATTTTAAATTAAAAAATGAGTTCAACTGCATATTGGTCGTGTAATTTTACTTGTATTTTTCTTCTTCATTGCAACTCTGAATACTTTTCGTTCTCTCGAAAAATATGTGCCAATTTTTATATGTTATAATTTTTTTTATAAATCTTTATGAACATTTTAGGTAATTCAATTTAATTTCTTTACAGGTAGCTGATCTACGTGAATTCGAAGAGTTTTCCGAACTATTTCCACATTTTGAAAGACAAAAGTTATATCATGCTGCACTCAAGCAACACGAAGATAAAGGCATTCCTTGCAGGTATATAAATGTTACAAATGTACAGAGTATAATAGAATGGGATGGCAATGTATCAAATCAAGAAAACAAGTTCATATAAATATATGTTCTATTGAACTTGTTTCGAAGTTATAGCAAATTGAAGTTTTGATGAACTGAATGCACTTACATTAAAAATTATTAAAATCTTACATAATCTTTAAAACTTACATAAGTTTTCTGCATGTGCAACATGCATCACGAGTATATTACGTGATTGATCAATGAATGGTTAAGATCTTCTTGATTTCTTGGATTTCTTTTTGCTTTTCTTTTCTTTTCTTACACGTTAACAAGGAAAAATATCGTATTTCACCTAATATGAATACTGCATTACAGACGATTGCATACAGAGCTGGTTAAATGTGGCTCCGATGTTGAGTACTTGGCTAAAGTATACTGCCTTCGTCAAGCATACACAAAACTGTTCAGTATAGAGTCATCCTCCATTTGGATAGCTGATATTGGGCGTCAAATAATTAGCGATTTAATCATTTTTGCCGACAGAGTATGTATTTTCAACTTATATTGGTGGGTTAAAAAATTTTGAGTCTCAAAATAATTAAGAATAATTTTGTTCGTTATTATTTCTTTTTTTTTCAGGATCCGAAAGATTATTTGGTACATTACGACCGCATGCTAGAATTTTTGAACGAGCCACGAAACAGTGAAATAATTGAGGAGGAATTATTTAATCGAGGTGTTAAATGTATTAATTTTTATGATGTACTAATTGACTTTATACTATTAGATGCCTTCGAAGAAGTCGAGAAGCCGCCATCTTCCATCAAGGCCATACTTCAAAACAGATGGATATCTGCGAGTTTCAGAGAAACGGTCAGTTAAAAATAATCAAAACTAATAAATATTAATTAACAATTTGTTAATAAACATCAAAAATTTATTTAAAATCGTTTAAATGTCGAATCTTTTTGTTGAAGGCTGTGGGAACAGCGGTATGGTCAATGTTGGTCGGGAAAAGACAAATGTTGAAATATGACAAAGGTTTCTTGGCTCATTTCTATTCCATTTCGGAACAAATAACCCCAGTACTTGTTTGGGGATTTCTAGGTCCCGAGGGAAGCCTACGATCTACTTGTCAATTTTTTAAAGATCAGGTCATAGAATTTCTCATAGATATATTTAATTTCTTCAAAGTTAGATACACAACTGTCGATAATCTTGCAGAAGATATTATCAGGGAAATGAAAGTAAGGGTTGAAAATATTAATCAAAGACTTTCTTTGGAAGGTGCCAGCCAAATTTAAAGATAAATTATTTATAGTAATTTAGATACACACATACACACGATAATGCATAATCTATAAAAAATCTCAAAATAGTATAAAATTTGTTATGTTATATTTGATATTTGTTTTATTTGTTAGAAAATTGAACAATTATGAAGATCGCTATTAGACTATATTGTGAACGTCCAATATATATTTTTCTTTTTTTTTTTTGTATAAAATATTTTATATTAATTATTATTTGATATTTCCTCTCTTTCAATTTAAATATTTGTAATTATACTTAATATATTGAAATAACTCATTTCCAATCTCGTAAAATTTAATATAAAAAGAAAGTTATATACATAATAGTTTAATTTCATTTATGCTGTCATAACATTATGAAAATGTTTGAAAAGACATTTAAATAGTGTTATCATTTCGTTGAATCAATTACAAGTACCAAAGACAATTTATTATGTTAGTGTTAAATAGAAAATATTTAGGCATACGTTGTTCGAATTATTTTTATATATTTCAATTGCTAATACTTTCTTTTTTATATATAAATATTTACTACACAATGATATTGAATATATTTCATTGAAACGAATAATGATTATTAATGGTAAGTTGTTTGAAGTAACTATTAAAAATTAGTATAAAATAATACAATGTCTCAAATGTGTTCTCGATTAATAGAAAGTAATTTTTTCATATCGTTATTGTTATCATTTTCATTAATGTGTGTATCATTTATACGTTTATGACGATTGCTTGTAAAAATAATGTATATATATATATATATGTATATATATATATACATATTACAAGAATTATGTGCTACGCTAGCAAAAAAAAATAGCAAATTTTACAGTAAGCCTTTTACCAGGATATACGATAAGTCGTTTATTTAACTTATTTTATATAATACGTCTAATATAAACAAGCATATTCCATTAAGTTATAAGCAGTCGCATGCAGTATTGTACAACACGATTAATGTACGAACAAATCTGTAGCATTTATATTGAATATTAGTGTTCTAATAGTTCCTGAAAACTAATTAAATAAGATAATATTAAAAGATTGTTTTTATTGACAATCTCATAAGTGTTATCACTTTTAGAATATTTTATTTACTCACACGACAGTGCATATATGTATATATATGCATTCTACATAGAATTGCTTTCCATGACTAATTTCTTACACTTTATACTTATATTATCAAGATCAAATTTTTAGAGCATTTTTACATACGTAATTATAACATACTTTTATGTTAGTTATTTATATTAATCGTTGAAAAATCATACACAAATTCTATATTAATAATTTTGATTAAATTATAAGAAGAAAATATAATTATCTTTTAGAATTGATTTTATCCTTTTAAAAAAAAAAAAAAAAATATATATATACTTTATATTTTTAAATTTTAATACGAATATCAAAATATTTATACATTTTCAAACGTTTTCTTTTAAAGAACGTTCTTTTAATTTTACGCTTGATCTTAAGTAATAAAATTATTTATTACAAAAAATTCACCTACTGTTATTTCAGAGATTCTCTTTCGTTATTATATAATTATTATCACATAAACATTTCATAAAAATATCAACAACTTAGCCACATTAAAATACTAGTTCCTATCAGATCACTAAAGACAAGGCACAATCGGCATAGTTAGTACATTAATAAATACACGTACATAGGTAATAGAAAAATTGTGCTATTAATTCACACTGTAACTCACACAAATATGGACTATGTATAAAAAGGTTTTTTGTAGAAAAATGATTTAAATCTATAAAAGGGAAAGTAATACAAAACAAAAATTTTATAAAATAAAAATATTAAAAAAAAACGAAGGAACATTTTTTACTCTTAGAAATATTACTTAATTGTTCTAACCAAATTGTAGATCGACAAATTAGGATTCTACTTTATAAATCATTTTCAAATATAAAGTGATTAATGTTATATTTAAAAAAATAATAATTAAAAATTTGTTATATAACTAGCAAATAAATGTGTTATAAAAATATATCATCCATCCATCCATCGGAAGACTCACTATCATCATCAACTATCTCAGGCAGAATATTTTCCTTGCGTAAACTTTCAGCTAACTTTGGGCTTTCTGTATTGCACAATAAAAAATTATAATATAATATTAAACTTTTTAAACGCATACAAAATGTTTAGAAGATGATGTAATTATTAAAAATTTATATATCGTAAGAAAAAAATGTTATAATTACCATCAATCATTATAAGCCTATTTTCATCCATACTATAATTAGTTTCATATAAATGTTCTGTATCGAGAATAATATAAGGAGATTTTTCTTTATGATATTGTAATCTCAACCAAGGTAACCCTGCAACATAAAATATTTTTTTTTAATATTTATGTATACACATATATACATGTCATGTTAAAAATAATTTAAAAATTATTATAAAAATTACATTTAAATGCCTTGATAAGAATGATTTTAATTTCTCTTTCCAAATTAACGTGAATCGTTTTTTCTGGTACCACACTGCCAAATAGATACAAATTGACATAATATTCTTTGTTGTTTAATATGGTGCTAAAAATACATTTTTTTTAAACGTTTTATTTTTTTTTATTTAACATTTTAAAATTACTATCAATGTAAACAAGTATTAAAAATCTTTATTTTGTTACAATGTATTTCTACCTAAATTGTAAATGATCAACTTCGACTTTAAGAAAATAATCCTTTACATCTTGTAACATAATACGAATAACAATTGTAGTATCCGTTTGATACCACATTATTTTAGGATTATTAAATAAATTCACAAGTGGTGGGCAATCCATAACGTTCGACTAAATTATAAACACAATTAAAAAACAAAATCATGCGGTACAAATTTAAATCTAATATAAAACTTGTTCTTTTTTTGTATCTTTAATCATAAAATATGTATTATAATAGAGATTCTATAAACAATTGATCAGAATTATCATTAATATTTTTTTGCAGAATTCCACATTACCGACGTGAATTATATGATGGCGCTTCAATCGTTTTTTTTTTGTGTCAAACGAACGTAAGAAGATGTCGCTTTCCTAGCCACGATGGCCACTGATTATAGAATACATTCTTTGTGTCATAGCATGGCAATAAGCCGGGCGTGATCAGGCGTGATCCTTGCAAGGTTTACGGTGGTAGATAATAATAGATATGTCGAGAAACGACGGTAAAAAAGATACGTCGGCGTCAGCGTTCCGAAAAATAGATGTTGATCAATACAGTGATAATAATTTCAAAGAAGAGGATGCCGATGCTGGTTCGACGGGACCAACTGGTCCCGACGAAAATGAAATTTTGACACTTCTTAGCCAATATCCTTTCACGCATAATTTCACATATCTATTTATCTTTATATATATGTATATATATTTGTATGTGTAATTTGACAATAGTTTAATTAGTAAGTTAATCGTATAGTTTCCTTAACATATTTTTAAGGGTAAGAATGCAGAAGCATTGATATCCGTTTTAAAATCAGCACCACTAGGATGTAAGAACCAACAGATAAAGGTAACCTCAACAAAACCTTCACTCTTCCGTTTTCAATTTTTTCTTATCTGTTAATTTTTTTTTTATTGATTAGAATCGGATAAAGTTGTTATATAATTTAATTATTTCTCCCCTTTATTTCTACTAAAATCTTTTAATAATAAAATGTAATTCCTTATTAACACTGACACTAACGTTTCAGGACAATGCTAGGAATTTAACACAGAAGGTTCTTCTAAGCATAAAGTCAAATCAAATGGATGATTGTCTGGCGCAGTTAGACGCAGTAGATCATGATTTAATGGATGTATTAATGAAATATATTTATAGAGGATTTGAAATTCCAACAGAAGGTAGCAGTAATCACTTGTTAGTATGGCACGAGAAAGTTTATAATATTAGCGGAGTAGGTAGTATCGTACGTGCATTTTCGGATAGTAAACGTGCTTGAAGTATCTCTACTTTTTATTTCTTTTTTTAATTTTATTTTTTTAGCAAAACTTTTCAAATCATTATTATTGTTAAGCTTCTTCCTATACATCTCCTCTTCACTGTTATTAATATGACACAAAGAAGAAAGCACGAGAAAATAGTCGTAATGAATTCTTATTTTTCTTGTAAAGAGATACATCTATTTGCATTGTACGAGCATTGTTTTACAAAATAACTTTTTTTTTTTATTCATTTCCTTTATAATCAATTAAATAAGATATTTTTTCTAATACATTTTTTCCTTCGCAAATGTTTCATCGTTTTTTGTTAACGAGTAAAAGCATTTACAATTTTTCTTTGTTTAACATAAAACGAAAAAGAAAAAAAAACTAACTGCGACTAATGTAATATAAATAGTTGTAATATTAATAATAAGATAACAGTTTTTTTTTTATTTAACATGTATATGTATGATAATTGTACGCTGCTATTAGAAGCAACCACTGTGGATAAAATAGTGGTAATCTATTTATCACGTTATACATATTATTTAAATATAATCTTCAAACAAATAGATTCTACAATAATAGAATATTATAATACATACATATATATATATATATATATATATATATATATATGTATATATCGATTATTTTGTTATGGTATCACACAGACCAACGATCCCCGAAGAGCCATATGAATTTTTTATTCACATTTATCCTTAACCGTGAGCATTATCATGTTTGTTTGATGTATCAGATATAACGCGCTCACGAATACTGCATTTGCTCTGAAACAATGTCACAAATAGTATCAAAGTCATTATACATTTTTATTTTAAATAATGTATTATCATTTATAAACGTAAAAAGAAATTAAAAAAAAAAAAAGAACAAAAGATTACATGCATGAACTATTCTTGTTAGTGAAGATTATTATCTACCACGACAATTTAATTTTTAATACAAGTTTTCTGTAATTTTGTTGAAATATATTTTTCAAAATGTCAACTGATAATGCGAGTTGTACAGAAAAAAAAGACAAGTATTAAATGAGAGGTGCTACTACCTATAAAAATAAAAAAAGTGTATATGATAGAATATGATAAATGTGTTCAAAATGTTCATCATATTTAAGTTAAGAGATTTGAATTATTGCACAATATTTATACAATATTTTATAAGAATTCTTATACCAAAAAAAAAACTGATGTCCTAAATGTTTTAATGATTATATATATATATATATATATACACATACACGTACACTCGAAATTTCTTATAAATGAGAAAATTTATAAGTATAAACATTGTATCTATCTACTTACTGTCCTTCCTTGAAGTATTCCTTCAACGTGTTACTAAACCTTTTACTATATTTTACAAACTCTTTTTTACGTTGCTCTAATGCTTGTTTTCTCGTCGAACTTGGTATAAATGCGGCAACCTCATTTACAGCATCCAATAACTTTTTTATTGCACTTGCTATTTCTCTGCAAGAATTAAATCAAAATATAATTCTTAAACTATGTAACATCAAGAAAAAATATATAAATATAATATTATTTACTTAATTGTTTCAAGAAATGTTTTACGGTCTGTTATTTCATCTGGAATACGACTCAATATTCTTTTCAGTGACATAGATTTACGGTTTAATTCTTGGAAAGCATCTTCAGATCTAGCAGTCCGATACTCAACAACTGTAACAAACAACATCTTAATTAAAATATTCTATCTTAATAGATTATCTTTAAATTTATAATTGTGTTAACACTTTTATTTATAAATAATTGTTTAATTTGCAATTGAATTTTACCGTCGTAATCAGAAGCAGCGCCTTGCAAGCGTAAAACGCTTTCGTTCATATCGAGATTTAATTCAGCCCTTTGTATTATTCCAAGAATGAGGTCGTGCATTATACCAGGATATGAATTTTCTGCTTTTGAAAGTGCAGTGCATAAAGTTTGAGCTGCCATAACATTTTGTCTCTCCAACTAAATTTAAAAAGAAAAGTGCTATATTAAAATCAAGACAATTTTATTGACAATCTTTAAAATTCATATTGATTTTTGAATAAATATTTTTTTTTTGTAAATATAATTAAATGTAATAATAATTAAAGATATTAGATCAGGTAATACCTTATTTAAAATTGGCCGTAATATAACGGGAAGTACAAGAGATGTAATTGGAGTCTCATCGCCCATTGTCATCTTTCACTAAATTTATTTTCTTAATAATGACAGTTCTAATAACGTCTTACACGTGCATATGTTTAATAATTTAGATTTAATAGGTCACGATATTACACGAATAGAATATAATGCTGTTAGAATTATTTGACTATGTAACAGGATATTATATTTTTTTTCTATTAATCCTTTTTATTTTGTTTATAACTGGTAAGAGAAAATACCAAAGGTTATAATATTTCTTCTTTTTATCGTTTATGTCTTCTGATGGCTTCAATTCAAGACAGCGTTGCCAAACGTCAAAAGTGAAAGTATTTAGAACATTTAGATTCGTATAGCCAACGACATAACAACAATTTTTATCGTATATAATAATGAAATTTAATATTTAAAATATTAATTTATTATTTTAAAAATAGCGTGTTTAGGTTAGTTTTTGAAAATCTTTGATTTTTTAAAATTGATTTATTTATTGTATATAATATATTGATTAGACTTTTTAGGTTAGTAACCTAGTTTCTATCAATGTGTATGTGTGTTCTACTTTATTATTAAAAAGTCTTAATATAATATAATAATATGTTTAATTATTTATTTTTATTATTATAAATTTAAATAAATGGTTATATATTGATAAGAGATTTTTGGTTAGAAACCTAGTTTTTAACAATTGTGTGTGAATGTGTATGTGCTTAAATTTATTATTGAAAAGTTTTAATAAAATATAATAATATACTTTTATTATTATTATAACTGTTTAGTATTATAAATAATGTTATTATTTATTTTTAAAATAATATATTTATAAAATTAATAATTTATACAATATTACAATCAATTAATGGATTTGTCCTGTTAAACGTAGTTTCTGTTGGATAACTAAAATGAAACAATAAACATGATTAATATTTGGATAGGCGACAACCAACAGACACTGTGCTATTGACTCTAAAAGATGAGGAAATATCGTCAAGATTCCTTAAACCCATAAAAGTGGGAGAGTAATAAAGATATTAATATAATAATTATATTTTTTAATTTACATGTTAGCTGTTTTTATGCGATGCATATAAAGTTAATGATAAAAGTATATAAACAGTATATAAGTAAATACAATGTTTGTTTTCCTATTACTATATTTATATATGCATATGATAACAACCTAAAATATTATTTGACATATTTCTATAAATTAAAAACACTTCGATAGGTGTTTTAGACTTTTTTTATATAAAAAGAAAATATTAAAATCGATGAGTGCTTTATATGGTGCACAATGCTAATTTTCAATGTGATGTATTACACTGGTTTTCATATGTTAATGCAATTAGCAGCCAGCTGCTTGTTTAAAGCGAGCATTGACATCGTTCCAATTAACAATATCAAAGATTGCTTTTACATAATCCGGTCGTACATTTTTATACTGAAGATAATAAGCATGTTCCCAAACGTCGATACCAAAGAGTGGTACGAGACCAGTTGTAGCTTGTAGAGGATCTTGATTCGCACAGGTTGCAATTCTGAGGGACTTAGATTTCGGATCATATCCAAGCCATCCCCAACCAGAACCTTGAACGGCTATGGTACTTTCTGATAAACGTTTCTTCATCTCTTCGAGAGAACCAAAATCTTTTTCTATCTGTTTGATAAGGGTACCTGTCAAAACATTCATTTATATTACAATTATTTTCTAAAATTAGTCAATTTAAGTATCTTATCATGAAAAAAGATTGGAAGGTCAAAATTGCATAAATAAAAAAAGTATGATAATATTATAATCAATTATTTCTTTTTATATTAAATTTATAAATTTCTACTAAATTTTTCAATATTTTAAAAAATAGATAAGACAAGTGGTAGATTATTTTTGAACTAATTAAACCTTTGCACTATAACAACGTTTGAGTCTTGTGATATGCTTTAAATGTAACAAACATGGGTTTTATTTGGCATAATTTATCAGAACATAAATATAATATTGATTAATCATTAAAAAAGATTATATATTCTGAAAAGAACTTTTGTAATGATTTTATTATACCTAAATAATATATTTTTTAAACATACCATCTGGATTACCACCATGGGGTGATAGATTAGCCCAAAAGATACTATGATTAAGATGACCACCTCCGTTAAATTTAATAGCAGGAGCAAGCGCAATTTGTGTATTTACATCACCTTTGGCGACAGCTTCTTTCATCTTTTCTTCGGCAACATTTAAATTGTTAACATAAGTCGCATGATGCTTAGAATGATGCAATTGCATAATTTCTGCACTTATTATTGGTTCCAATGCTTTGTATTCGTAAGGTAAATCTGGTAGGGTATGTTTTAATCTTGCACATTGTTCCTTACTGTAAAAATATAATAAAATAAATAATTACACAATTAATTATATAATATTTAATTATTTAAACTAATAACGAAACTAAATATTTGATATCATAATTATTAAACAAACATAGTATGATCAATAAATAAAAGTATGACATTTTGAACAAAAATACTTTCTATGGATACTTTAGTACTATAATGTTTATACATTTTTTATTTAATTCAATTTTTTATTTAAAAAATGAGTCCAAATATAATGCAGAAATGGTATCAGGTATTTGAATGAAATGCGGTTGATGGTAAAAAGGGTTAGAAATTATGTAATGCTTAATGCACAAATGAACAAATTCGATTACAAAGTAAAATGTATAAAAACATACGTGATATTAGCTGTCACAATTCTCCTAATAGCGTACATTGTTGTTATTGTATAAAAAAAGAAGAATTCTTAGTAATTATTATGTTTTGAGTTTAAGCGAAGTAGAACCGGTTCTCGTTGACGTCTCGCGAAGCAGAATGAGCTCTGCAACGAGAGCGAATGAAACTAATAAAGACAATCTGTGAGTAAACGTAATTTCCATATGATAAATTTCCTCTTAAATCAAATGATCAATGTTGACTTTATTTTAACGGGACTTCCCTGTTACGAAATTGACAATGAATGCATTCCTTAATTAGATTATAACAATAAAACCAACGATCAAGGAAAAAGTCAATTTATAATTTAACAGGAAACCTTAAATAATTATTAAATTCTTAATAAATTTTAGTAATTTATTTATGATCAGATAAAAATAATAATCTTTTAATGAATTCATTAAATTGTTTCATTTTTTTTTTCATATTTACCTATTTAATTATTCTTTTTTATTTTTAAATAAATTTTTAGCATAATTGCAAAGATTATTATAAAATATACTTATTTTTTGATGTTAATTGAAATATTACAAGATAATTTTAACTAATAATTTTGTATTTACATTTATAAATTTATTTTAAAATATCGCGCCTAAAAGTAGCTTTTATTTTCTTACTCTGTTGGTAACAACGATTGGTAGTGCCATTTATCTGTAAGGAAGATAAACTTTTTTATCGATGATTATCGACTTATCAATTTTTGCAATATTTTTTTTTTTTTAATCTTTTTCTTATTACCGATGTGATACTTATTGAAATTATAAAACGTAATTAATTCATCATTGCACAGAAGTAAAAGTATTTGTTTATTTCTCTGTTATTTTTTTTTTTTTTTAATATTTAGGTACAATCCACACAAATATATACAAACAGTACTGGTCACATATACAACAATATTTTGTCAATCTTTTTAGCTCACATTTTAAATAGATATTCGCAAGCGAATATTACGATGATGACATAACGATATTGCGATCTATCGTTAGTTGATATTATGTAAAATATAAATCAGATCACATAGTACTGATCTGACTAATTCGCATATACATATACATGACTATTTCACGCCAGATCTGAAATGAATCTTTCCAAATTCAATTTGATTAGGTAGACAAAAAGCATGACAATTTTTAATATTTTTTAAATCGTCACGATTTTATATCGATATACAGGTTTTGCATTGCAAATTTAATTATTCTTAAATCAAATTCATCTTTTTGCAAATCAAATTAAACTCGATTTTCAAAAAGATGAATTTCATTTGTAAAAAGTTGAATTTGGAACGCAAGAGCTGTAAATTCACGAACAATACATTTTCGGTACATTTCGTGCGATCTTTCCTTTTTTTTTTAATTAAATTAAATTAAATTAACAAATAGAAATAGATAGAGAAATTGTTCGAAGAAACATTGTCAAATGATTTCCTATATAATAAATATTAAATTATAAATATTATATATCTACAAAAATATCATTTACAATCACACACATATTTTTTGTCCGATGAATAAATTATTTATATATATATATATGTATATGTATAGTAATAAGAAGCAGAACACATGGAAAGTAGAGTAATCTGTTTATAATCGTCAATAAGAATTCTCAATGTATCGATATATAAAAAATGTTATCCATATTAGTACACATAATTATGTGCACGATTATAAAATACATGTTACATTTGTCATTGTCAATTAAATATAATTAATTACAGAAATATATATATTTAATCAATAGAAGTCTTTTTTTTTACGCTTCAAATTAATTAATCGAGAGATGCAAATGCATTCGTGTTATTTAGATAAATAGATAAATAGATAAATATTCGATACAAGAGATTACATATATTGCACTATTTCAAAAATTATGATTTTACTTATGTAGAATAAAAATATCAAAGTATAGTTGTATACAATTTTATTTTTAACTATTATTTCAGTTTTTTTAAGGAAATTTTATAGTTTTTCTATTTTCACCCATACAACGATGCAGTCGGTGGTATTTGTTTTTATTTATTTTTCTTTTCCTTTTTGTGCTTTTTTTTTTTTTTAATATTCTCTTTCATAATTCGTTTTAATACTTTTCCAACGAAACACGCGCAATTCAATTGTCAGTGAAAATTATTTCTCAAAGTTAGGAATAATGTAATTAGTATTAAAAAAATATTTGTCTTCGAAAAGAAATACGTGGATGGGTTGAATAAAAGTTTCTGAGCCTAACGTGGAGACAAATTTTGTGATTTTTTTTCTTTTCTAGATAAGAATAAGCTCAAAACTTTTCAACCCAACCTCGTATATTCGTACAAATGAAATTTTATAAGGACAAACGCAATTATTTATCGGCAGTTATTTCTTTCCTTCATTTTTTCCCCCTAATTTCTTATTTTTTTTTCTTTCTTAATTGTACAGGGAATTATAATTGAACCCAATTATTTATCGTGGTCTTAAATGTTTCGATTATGTGGATAATATATATATATCTCTGTATAACTTGTTTATACTTTTTTGTTTATACTATTATTATTATTATTATTATATATGACATTCTCGTATTTTCAAACTTTTCGCTAAATATCAGCTAAATATTTACCTATGATTGTGTTTTTTCTTTTTTAGTAATCAAGGCTCGAATCTAAGAACTACGTGGGTGGGTTGAAAAGTCTTGAGCCTAATATAGAAACTATTTTTTTCCAGTTAAATTCACTTTTTCCTTTTCTTCATTTTTCGACATAGTCTGTGAAAACTGGTTTAGAAAAAAAAAAATAGGCTCAAAATTGTTCAATCGATCTTTTGTAATGTCGTCAAAAATTATATTCGCAATAATACACAGTGAGCCAAAGCTACAATGGAATGTAATCGAAATATAATGCAATTGTGCACTCGTAAGTGTATTTTTATGCATTTAAGTAAATATTATAATGGTAATTATTAAAAACTATGCATTACTAATACTTAATGTTCAATAAACATAAGAAATAGAAACACACATAAGTAAGTCACCAATATCATCGAATCGCATTCTTTTATAATGTACATTTTTCATTTCTTAAAAATTATTTCACCACGACATTTTTTCCTTCATTTGATAATATATTGTCATATTTCCATCTTACGTTTAATTGTAAGTTTATTTTGTTCTTCCACTATACCATATACATTTACCTTTCATTGTCCTTTGTTATAATTTTTGTTTCATAGTGGCCCCCTATTTTTTATATTTCTTCTTTCTTTTTTCTTCTTTTTTTTTTTGGTTTCCTTTTCTCTTATTTTTGTGCTTGATACGCAATGGATAAATAAAAGCTATTTATTTATTTATTATTAGTATTATTATTATTATTACTTACTCAATCATTTAAGTGGGTGGGTTGAAAAGTCTTGAGCCCAATATTCTGTTCTTTTTAGTATTCTTAGTTCCTTTTTTTTTTTTACATTGAGGCTAAAAACTTTTCAAACTAATCCTCTCGTTAATTGGAATAGTGGAATACTGATACAACAAGGCAGTACAATCGTTACAATATTTTTGTTTGTTCTTTTAATTTCTGTGATATGATATTTTGAATCATAGATTATACACATTTTATTTCCTTCTACTTTCTCTTTTAAACTTTTCCTTTTTTCTCTGTTTCTTTTAATTGTATTTAATATATTCATTGAAAACCCACTTTTTATTAGTAAGCCACTTAGTAAATGATGCTTTAGAACATGAATTCAGTAATCTTACTCTGTGTATTTCTATCAGATTAGAGCAACAATGATATTATTTTTTTTATCTCTTACATGAGACACATACACACTTGTATACAATTTCCTTTTTCTTTGTTTTTTTTTTTTTTTTAAATATATATTATATGTATATGCATATGTATAATTTTCAGATTATGTGTGCGTTTGGGATTAGTTATAATTTCGTTAAGAATAAATTTGTTGTTCCCCGAAATTATTTATCATTATAATATGTTGATTGACACGCACGTTTTGACACGTTTTATCTTAGAGGCCACAATTCTAAGATTAAATATAAAACAACATAGCAACGCCGGTCACCGATGACCCCCGTGGTTTCCTCTGATCGATAGAACAAACGATGGTTATTGGTGACAAACGTGACAATCAACATGTTCATTTCATCATCATCATCATCATCATCATCATCATCATCATCATCATCATCATTATTATTATTATTATTATTATTATTATTATCATATATATCTATTATTATATATTATTATTATTATATTCATTTTTTAAATAATTTACGAACACAAAAATGGAGAGGAAGCACAAATAAATAAATGAAAGAACGAAAACGCGAGATAATATTCATAGATTCTTTTTTTTGGGGGGAAAATAATCAGTAATAAAAATATTCGATTATTTGTATAACTCGACGACGTGTTGTTGATTATTATTAATTAAAACCTAACTACCAGTTAATATTACTAACGATTATTACTCGATCAATTAATTGAAACGTAATCTAAACAAAACGCGTTTTTGTTTTTCTTTCATTTAATTACACAATAGCAACATTCACAATTAGTTTTACATCAAATGGGGAGTTGCGGCAGATTACAAATGGAAACAACCCCCTCTTTTCTTAGAATATTTCAAATATTTTGTTTCTTATTTTTATTCATCATTTTTATATTATTGTGCCTTTAT
Organism: Polistes dominula; assembly: GCF_001465965.1. The sequence continues at coordinate 4,170,073 of NW_015148971.1, read as the reverse complement.
TTTTTAAATGTTATTAAGGTTTTTTTTTATGGATATGCACTTGACAAAACTAATTTTGTTTTCTTCTTCATCTTTATAATTTATTTTTTAGGCTAATTCTAAATTATTTGAATCATTTGCCTGGTTTTTCTAATTCTAAGATTAAATGAGTTCTATTATTTAATTAGAGAGACAATTTTTTTCCTTTTCTTATTGTTATATACACTCAATGATCCGATTATTTATATATTAAATATTAACAATTAATAAAGACAATCATTTTTATATTAGTCAAGGTAATTATGATAGTGGCCTATGTCAATAAATTATACAAATTTATTAGATCATTTATTTTCTAATATAAACTTAAAATATTATATTAATATTAAAATATTTAATTTAAATAATTTAATTTAAATTTAAATAATGATTATTTTATATATGGAATATAAAATATATTTTATATTCCTCAATCACTTTAAATATTAAATTAATCATAAAATTCATTTGTCCATATTTTTTGATTTTTTAATTTAGACCACTGTCATAATTATCGGCACAAGTATGCGTTTATTGTATAATGCGTTTATTATCATATTATTATCATCCTATTAATTGTATCTGTTATGTGGCAGGAATATATAATATAATTAGTACCAGATAGAACATAAAAAACATAGATCATCTTGTTTGTATGATGCGAAATAATGAAATTCGTTGTTCAACACGATTATCATTTATTTCATCAATGTTGTAGAAGGATGAATTTTAAGTCAAATGAATCACAGATATTCATTTCATTTCATTTCATTTTTTTTTTAAATATAGTATGATGAGGATTTATAGGCCAGTTGTTACTTTTGAAAAATAAAAACAATTTCTCAGTAATTGTTTTAATAAGTTCGTTCTTGTGCGAATTATGGGTCATCCATCTTTATCTTCTTCTTTTTAAAAAAATTACATTTATTAGATTCGCGTAATAAGATTTTACTTTTTGACTAATTGTAAAACAAAAACTTAAGTTTATGAGAGATAAAAAGAAATAAACCAAATGAAGAAATCATAATCAGAATTTTGATAATTTGATAATTTGATAATTTGAATAGAAAGTGTGCTTAGTTTATCATTTTAAGATATGAAACTGTAATTAGTGTTGTTAAAAAATTCTGGGCCTACCATGTTAACCTTTCACAAAAAAAAGTAGTTTAATTTTTGCAATTTAATAAATCAACTTATGGTACACCCAATATTTATATTAGATCAGCCAATAAATATATTTAGAAATACTGAATCTATGCAATTTTAATTGTGTTATATACTTAAAAAAAAAAAAAAATGATTGTGTGTGACTAATCTAATAATAAATATTAAGAAGAAAAACAAAAAATTTATTCGTGATAAGTTCGTTGATTTTTCTTCTTGATATTATTGTCTTCCTTAGTGGAAGATTGCCAAGTTTCTTCAGCCAGGCTACCATACCTTTGTACACCTGGGAATGGTTGGCCTATGCTTTGTGGGGAATAAGAGCTGCTTTGTAATTGATAATAATTACCAGCTGATATTGATTCGCATTGATATTGATCATCGGCAAGTACATTGCTGTAACCAGAAAATGAGCTACATTGGGATGACGAATATGATGATGAATAACCACGTTCGCTTAAACTTCTATAAGGCCCCGGATGATGGAGCCTATCCTCTTGTCAGACTGCTGTGTTAACTGCAACGTTAGTTATGTATTCGATGTCACCGATACTCTTAACACGACGATGTTTCTTTCCAACGGTGATCTCGGGTGCCGGTGAATTACTTCTCACACTGTTCATGTATTGACATTGACTAGCTAGACTTCCGGTATCCGATGAGGAAGATGGCGACGCCTTTTCACTTTTCGGTCGCAGACCAAACGCTCGACTCAACGAACCCTGCGGTAAACAATTGTACAATAAAATATTACTTTATTTTTTTATCATTCGTTTATTTTTATTATTCAATTGGATAATTTTTTTTTTTTTTTTTAGGACACTTCTATTTATTTGGATAGTATTTTTTAATCATTTTTTTTTTAGGGGAGTCAGCATTTTGGTAATAAATAATAATAATTAGATGTGACTCTTGTTTTTTAATATGAATAATTATTTGTCAGTATTTATAATAGGGTATGTGCATTGATATTTTATAAATACTAATCAACTATTTATAATTAATTAATTTACGTAATACAGACTAATTCTATTTGCATAATGATATTTTTATTATAAATACTGACAATTTATTTCAAATACTGATCCATTAAATAGCATAATATTGTTTTAATTATCTTCTCACGATAGACGAAGAAGCTACGAGTAAACACAAGCACTTTACATACTTATTGGATTAATTATCCAAATTAGAAACTAAGGACAGAGACAGAGGATTTCTTTAAGGAAATTATTAAACGCTATTAGATGTTTTTTTTTTAAATATGAAAATGAAAATTTATTAGAATGAATATTGATGATTTCATGTTAATAAGGATGATGAAAAAGTTTTGATTAATATTGTATCTTTTCTTTTTTTATGATAAAAATTAATAAAGAATTACTTTTCAAAAATACAATTAAGTTTTCTAGGTTAGTAAGTCACGACGACAAAATTAAACAAATTAAAAAGCAAAAGCACGTGCGATGATGCAGCATATTTTATTATTTCCCTTTTTTTATTTTTTTTTTATTTTAAGTCACACATTAATCCTAGACCAACAAATTTTACGTTAAACAAAATTTTTAAAGAGAAAGAAAGAGAGAGAGATAGAGAGAGAGAGAGTAAGGGATAGAGAAAGAATAACAAGTACTATACGAGAGAAAGAATGATAGAAATAAATTAATGTATAATAAAATAAATACACGTAAGATAAAAGAATATAGAAAGGTATAAACATATACTGATTTATATGATTAAAAAAAAAAAAAGAAGAAAAGTTGATTAATTTATTGAATTTTTCTTAAATTTTTTTTGTTTATTGCCCATACCTGTGAGTTCATCCACGATAACTAGTAAAAAAAAGGCGAAAGAAGGTCGATTAAGAACCCACACAACACGTTTTTTTATTCCACATTGAAATTATAGTTTATATTTACATAATCGTGGTGTATCAGGATGATTAAGGCTAATGGAACACCTTCCGTCATTATATATTCCAAAGTGATTAAATAATTATTGATTTCGGTAATGCGTATGCAATAATAATTTTATATAATTCGAATATATATATTTATATATTTATATATATTTCAATATCTACAAGGTGTCTGAAATTTTTCCGATCAAACGATGTAAATGTATTTTCTGTACAAAAATAAGATAGCAAAATGTTACATAAGTACATAAATCATTTAAAATTTCATATAAATGTTTGTGAATATTCGACATCATGGATTATTTTAACTTTTTTGTACGAGTTTATCTATGACGTTTTATTATTTCGAAATGATTTAACTAGCCCTAATCGAAAATATTTTAAAATTAAGAATAAATCATACGGTAATACTCGAGGTTGCTACAAAAGAATATTACTGCAAATTTCTTGCTAGAATAATCAAACATCATTCAAATTTTTCGATTATGCATTAACAATTATGTGAAACAGGTTGGTTTGATCTAACACCGGTGTCATACTTTAATTCGCATAGGTGTTCAATTCTTTGAACGAAAAATTAGATGATTTACTATTTGTTTTTTAATTTGTTTATAATATTTTAAACGATTTACGTTTATGTAACACTTTGTTTTTATTTTCGTGCATAAAATATGCTCATATCGTTTGGTAGAAAAAATCTCGGACACCTTGTATATACCGTGTTATTATTATTATTAATATTATTATTATTATTATTATTATTATTATTATTATTATTATTATTATTATTATTATTNTATTATTATTATTATTATTATTATTATTATTATTATTATTATTATTATTATTATTATTATTATCACGTTAGCTCGCTATAATCTAAACTTTTTGAAGGATGCTGTATTTTTAATTAATCTCGTACAAGGCAGGGTCCAATCAGATACACAAGGACGACACACGTATATTCCTACACGTATATGTATATATACAGAGTTTACAGAGTTTCTCGTCCGATGATGGTGCATTAAGATGCCAGAGTTACACGCACACGATTAGACCATTTAACGGTGTGACAAACATGGCTTACAGACGTTATTTACGATTAATTATTTTAATTAAATAGTTCGTTATATCGTGTGTAAGGAAAATGCTTTTTCTTTCTTTTTATTATTTTTTAATTTTTTTTTTCTTTTTTTTTCTTTTTTTTTTTAATTCTTCATTTTTCTTCAATCGAGAGTAGTTTTCTTTTAGATATAATAATAATAGTAATTATTATTATTGTGTTATTGTTGTTGTTATTTGTTAGTGTTAGTTTTAGTATTTTGTTTGTTTGTTTGTTTATTTGTTTTTTAATTAGTTTTTATTTTTACGTATTATAGCATGAGCGCGAATCTAGGCCCATGAGTTCGATCAGTCTTCTTCTATTTGAAAAAATTTAATTCGTAATTTTTAATAAGCGAATTTATGGTTAAAGAGACAAGAATATATACGAGCAAGTTATACTCGTGCCAATAATTGGGACAGTAGATTAATTATAAGTGAAATTATTGAAATTATATATTTTATAAATTGTTTTAAAGAAATTTGAATATAAATTTTTTCCCATTTTGTGATTTACAATTAGTACAAAAAAAAAAAAAAATGAAAAAAATATTGAGCCTATGATTTTAAATTGTAATAAAAAATAAATTGTTAAATGAATTGTTTTTTTAAATCTTTTTTTGTAATTTAATCGGCACACTTTACACTTCATTTTAAATATTTTCTTTTTGTATATTTGTGCGAATCGATAGAGACATTTTTAAGGATAATTTTATAAACCTACAATCACCCTCTATAAAAATTAAAAACCCGATGAACAACGAGTTCATTTATTCATTTTCAAATTTCTATCCTTCCAGGATGGTTCAAATTTAATAGGTTAAGTTTTTCTTTTTTTAACTTCGAATCTTTTTGTGCTCTAAATATCTTTTACATTTACCTTTTTAGATTAAAAATCATTTTTTGTCTTTTTTGATTAACTGGTTGATTGTTTAGCAAAAATAATGAAAAAACGAAGCAAAGAAGAATGAATGGAAAATTATTTGATTTTATTTAGAAGATTCATGAAACGCAGTGAAATAAAAATCAGATTAGAAATGAATTCTAGCTCATAGCTCACAGCACAAATACAATTGAAATTAAATTAAGAAATAAGAAAATAGATAAATATTAAAAAAAAAAATTATTTAGAAAAATATAATACAATTTATTTGTGTTTATCGGGAATAGATTTTTGATCATAAATATATCTCCGTGCATCGAGTTTAAAAATGATTAATCAAGCGTTGTGTTATACAAGATAATACAAAAATGGAGAAATTGTGATAGCCAAAAGGGTAAGTAAGATCAAAAAATGAAATAAAAATTGATGAAACTATGTACAAGCTATATTAAAAAAGTCTATGAACATGCTTATTAAAATATAATAAATTAGACTAGGCGAATTATGAAGCAAATAATGAACGAATATTATTGGATATTTTTATCTATAACACATGCATTTTTATATTATTCGTTAAACATGCGTGAAAATGAACAATATATTACCGCTATTTAATCGAAATGCCCATTTTGTTATACTGTTATGTGTTCTAAATAACTAAATCAATCAATGAGACAAGTTATGCGAAATTTTGAATGCATTGTAATTGCAAATTTTATGATACGTACTTTGAATCATTATAATTATCATAAAAATATTATTTCTTTTAAAGGATAACACTTGTTATCAATGATTTATAATAAAATTTTAATTAATGGGTCATATATATATATAAATTATTATTATATATTTATTTTTTATATTTATATATATTATTTTTAATCTTTAAAATAATATATATTATAAAATAAAATAATATATATTTAATTAATTTAATAAATTAATATTATTTATTAAATAAATTAAATTTGAATATAAGCAAATTATATATAC
>NW_015148971.1:4142976-4163941 GCF_001465965.1 Polistes dominula | reverse complement strand
ATAATTATTAAATAATATAATAATAAATTAATAATATATTTTTAATATATAAGCAAATAACATCTTACCTAATTAAATCCCCACTTTCTACTCCAAAAAAATATTTTACATTAATTACAACTTGTCAACAATGATTGAAATAGAATAATAAACAATTTACAAGACACATTTGGTCTATATAAATAATGATTAATAATAATCTAAACAAGACAATAAACAATACAAATATATAACTGTAATAATCCTGGTAATCCTAATACAGTTGTAAACGGACGAGACTCTTGTATCATTATTATAATACATTACCCTGAGACTGGATCTCCGTCTATCAACAGTGCCAACATGATTAGCCGTCATATGAAGAGCCGAAAGTGATGTTTGATGGTGTTGATGTAGTGCTGCTCTGCTTCCACGATTTAGACTACCTCCAGCGCTCATGGTACTCATTTGACGACCTCTGACAGTGCTGCCCTTGGGGACCACGTCCAGTTGACTTCTACACATATGCACACCACGCTTCATGCACACCTCTGCGTACACGCTTTCTATTTCGCTTTAAAATATGCACACACTTTGGCGTCTCAGCGGGCACACATACACGTTCGAATACATACTGCAGCAGACCTTTTTCTATTTTTCACTTTTTGTTCCTTTTTTTCCTTTTTCTTTCTTTCTTTCTTCTCTTTTTTTAAATTCTTTATTTCATTTAGGAATGTTTGGTGATTATTATTTTTTGTTAAGGTCGATCGAATTGTATTGAAATTTATTGTGTTGTCCGGAGAAGTTCGTGCCGATTTTGATGGAAGATTGAAATGTTTTGCAATTTAAGTTTTTTGTTTTTGTTGGTATATATTTATTAAATTATATATAAGTGCCATTCTGTTTTACAATCTTTCTCTATCTTTAAGAGTAATTTCAAAATTTTTTCCTTCCAGAACTTTTCAAGTTTTTTTTTTAGCAAAAGAACTTTAATGCTATCTACCGGAAATCGGCACGAATTTTCCGGACAACCTAATAAATGGGAAATGATTGATTGGTCATAATTTTTTGTTATGAATTGAAATTAATTTTTTAATACAAAAACATATTTCATTGGTTGCTGCAGCTGCTCGAGAATATATAAATATATATATATGTAAAGAGAGATAGAGAAAGAAAGAAAAAAAAATGTAATTGATATTTTTTTCAAATGAATATCTAGTTACAACATAAATATACATACACAAGAGAGTGTTCTGTGCACCATCGATAATATATGAATAAAAATGATAATATATAAAATATATATATATATATAGAATATGATTAAACTCGATACTAATGATCGTTCTTTAGGTTTAATTGTTTTTTTTTTTTAATTATGAAACGATCATACCAGCATCGGAGTATTTAATAATCAATCGGATTTGGAATTTGACGAAAACATCGAACAGCAAAAAAAGATGTATATAGATATATATAGATGTATATATATATTTATATATAAATATATATATATATTTAGAGAGAGAGAGAGAGAGAGAGAGAGAGAGTGAGAGTGAGTGAGTGAGAGAGATAAATATTAAACTTAGCTAATCAGGAAAATAGATAATAGGAGCTAGAAATGCACAGTGATGTTATCCATGGCTAGTCATGGGTTATTAATTCATTAATTATAATCCCATATATATAATATATTGCCATTTAAAATTTTTTAATGGAATATTGAGATGGAAGTAAATAAATGAAAGAAAAATGAAAAGAAAAAGGAAGAAAAGAATTGTTGATGAAAATATTAAAAAAAAAGAAAAAAAAAAACATGTCCGTCCAAGGATTACACCACGATCACTAGTATTAGCATGTGCTGTATAATAGCGCAGTGCAGTGCAGGCAGCAGCTGTGGGCTACGGCTCAGCTATAATAGAAACATTTAAAATGGAATTTCGCGATAGAGGGGACTGTAGACTCCTGTTATATTTTGTTCTGTTCATAATGGTGCCAAGAATATAATATTATATATATAGAATATTATAATAATAATATTGTACAGTGAGACACTTTTTCCGAGTGTTTAGGATGTTTTGTATATGTACATTATGTCGACTGCATTGTATTGTATTTACGTGTGTGTATACCCGATATTACCCCAAAATATGGCATGTGTGAAAACGATCAAAGATATTTTATGCCTACTTTGTACCCCAATTGACTAACGATTATTATTATTATTATTTTTACTATTATTTATTCTTTTCTCTCTCTGGAAATTTTTTAATTCTTTTCCTCACACATTTTTTTTTCTATTTCATACGTTTTCTTCTTTCTTATTATTTTTTTTTTTTTTATGTTGCTTTTTGTTTTAATTTTTACTAAATCTTTTTTTTTTTTTTTTAACCGTGTAAAAGCTCGATTTGTCAATGATAGTCGAAGCGAAAAAATTTGCCATTTACTACTTGTTTAATTTCTTAGGCCTATTATTATTATTAATAATAATATTATTATTATTATATTTCATTACTGACAATGAGTCATATCGTGAGTTAGATTTTCTTTCTTCCTTTCTTCCTTGCTTGCTTGTTTTATTCTTTTAATTACAAATTGTAATTTTTGTGAATTGTTCTTTTTTATTTATATATATATAAATATTTAAATATTCATCGTTAAAAAGATAAGCTTTGATGAATATGATATGCACCCAAAAAATGTTTATTATGAAAATAGAGACATTAAAAAAGAAAAAAAAGAAAAAAGTTATGAATGATTTAAATCGCTAATTTTGTCTATCAATGAATTTACGTTAATTAATAAAGATTGAAAATTTGCTCTCGAAGCTAAATTTGATGCGTTGTAGTTTAAACTCGTCGATAAATTGTGCGTTCATTAAATACGAATTTATATAAAGTGTACATTGTCCGCTCATTCGTATATACGTATTTATTCATTTATTTATATTTATATATGTTCTTTCGAAGTTTTCGATATTTAACAAGCATTTTATATTCTATTTTATTTTTCTCTTTTTTTTTTTATTTTACTTCATCGACAAACGAATGATTTTTAATTTGCATGACGCGATCTCATTCCTCTTTTTGAGATATTTTTCGTTTTTTTTTTCTCTAGAAATACGATATCACATGAACGAGCATTTCTATTATATAAATAAATGAGATTATGTGTTTTTATAGTATATTAGCAAAAAAGAAAATCCTTGTTTTTTTTTTTTCTTTTAAATTACTTTTTTCATCGTTTCCATCTCTTTTTTTTTTAAATCATTCATCAAAACTTGATCTGACGATGAAACATTTTTATTTTTAAATAATTTTTTTTTGTTAATAATAATTATATACGAACAATGGAGCGGCACTAATCTCAATTGCATAAATTTAATAATTTAACTATCATATACCGGCGTGTCTATTATTATTATTATTATTACTATTATTATTATTTTTAATTTTTAATATACTGGAGAAAATGTGTGTGTGTTTTTTTATCCTTTTTTTTTTCGTATGCTTCTATTTTTTTCCCCGTTTTTTCTTTTCTTTAGATTTCTCACATATGCCTGAAAAATTTCATATTTAAACGCTAACCACCGTTGTTAATTATTAGTATTATTTATATTAATGTTATTAATATTATTATTATTATTAGATACACGTATTTTTAGTTTTTATAGTTTAACGAGTTACGATTTGACGTTATCAATTTTATCAAGAAAACACTTGCATTGATTGACGAACGTTTCAGATTAATTTAAAGTATATTACCATGTATTTATGTACATAAATACTTTTGTTTTATATATATATCGATTATGCCATATCAACGATAATAATTGAAATAATTTAACTTTAACTAGTGTATGAATTTTCTATCTCAAAAAAAAAAAAATAAATAAAAATGATCAAAGCTGCGTTCAAATGTTTAACGAGTTAGGCACGAACTCGGTTTTTTTTTTTTTTAATATAATAAAAAGAAAGTTAGACGATTCCAACGATAAGATACGTTCAATCGAATTCTTGTCGATGGGCAAGAAGACGTTAACACTGTGTAATTCGTTGATCGCCTAAGCAGTTGTCCGAATTTCTGCAATTGAAAAACTCAATAAATGATTTAGGAAATTGCGAATATACGAGTTTTGTGTGTTGAAAAGCCTCAAACTCTTACAACATTGATTGATTAGTTTTTGAGCTGCACTTTTGTAAAATTTAATATCCCAAAGTTTAAATATTGTTTTGAAAAATAAAAAGAATTATCGTAATTAACATAGTTATTTGTTTGTTTTTAAATATGCAGCTCAAAATTCCTGATATGATAGTGATCGCAATCATCACGTTGTTCCGAGTTATAGTATTTAAACTTTTTGTTAAAAAATCGATTATTTTTAATAAATTGTTTTCTTTTAAATATATATACTTGAATCTTGATAAAATCGTATCTCAGAACAACGTCACTATAATTAATATTTTTATCCGATATTATTTAACGTTGATTATTTACCAGAGATTGTTGATAATAGTTAGAAGAAAACTATTGTAATTTCATGTTACTTGGAAGAAGTTGAGAATTAGAAAAACTAATCTTCGAAAAATTTCTTTTTCCTAATTCTGAGATTGATCATTGAAATGATTTTTTCCTTGATTTACTTTAATAATAAAATAGTATTGATAGAAAATTGTTTAATGAGCGTTGTCCAATGTGGTCTCCGGTTGACAGTAGACAGAGTACCTTGCTGGTAAAACGAGGGCTTCAAGTTCGGCAGAAAGATGTCGCCTGATCATGTGTTTAGCAGGTGGTATACCTAATGCTGTAGCCATAGTGTCGCCTGAGAAGGATTGTTCCAATACTACGATAGCACCGTGTACACCTGAATCTAGAATTGAATTAATAGCATCTTATGTGCTTAAGCGGATTAAATCGGTTTGATCTTGAAATAAAGGAAATCGATTTACTTTGTAAATGGATTACAAATTTGATTTGGAGGAATTGATCGAATGGGGTCATGGGGTCAAGGTTGATCTTACCTTTCAAATTTTCAGCATATTCGGTCAAATCTATGTTACGAGCCCATCGTATAAACCTTTGATTGGTCCACACCAAAGGATCCGTGTCCACTTGCTCGCATTGATGTCTCCTAACAGCCAGTGCCTAGAATTTTATATTTAATTGAAATAATTAGGACTATCGATTAATCGAATTCATATAAATATTGTTCATAATTTTAGATCATCTACATTTACCTGACGATCGTAGTTTAACATTCTCAACAAATGTATCCCGTGTCCAATACTATGTTGATGAAACTTCCTCGAAACCCCAAGAAGTTTTTCCAATTCTTTTTTATTTAAATGATCGAGCATACGTGCGTCGACCATATTGGTAGCAAAACTTTCCGAGTATTGTGCTAATCCAAGATCAGGTAACCACTCGGAACTAACCCAAGTGTGACCAAGTTGTGCTATGCAAGGATACCTAACCAGATTAGGATGTCGGTGTTCTTCGATAGCTAACCGCAATTTTTTTCTATGAAGAGGATGAGTCACACCTAATCCCGCTTCTAACTCTGCATCGCTTAACTCGAGAAGTACCTGAGAACATGATGTTATTTAATACGTAACATGATATTTATTAATAAGGAAGTATTACTCTGAAGTTTGTTGTTATTACCTTGCCAGATTTGATATTTTCTGCACACCTGGGACCATATTGCGGCATACCAAGTGCAACCTCGAGCCATGCCAAAACAGTTGGTGCTCTCCATCGTTCCATTGGTACTGATGCAGCTTCTCTTAACAAACGAAGCTTCTCGGCATAACTTTCTTCGGTTAATGGCGACGACCATGCTCTATAAGGATCGAATCCTTCTGAGGATTCGTTAGCTCCACTACCACCGCTGGAAGTGTTCGCACTTTTTCGATTTCGTGATCGTGCGAAAACCCTAGGCGAAAAAAAAAACAAAAAAGATAAAAAAGTTCTTTGAACAGTATTCCAATGTTAAATGTTAAACTATTATAGTTCAGCCAGTTATAGTATACTCAAAGAAAGATTTTACCTTGATATGGAACCCCATGTACCACCTCGTGTGGCGGAAGAACGTGAATGTGTTGTTGGTGCCGCTACAGTTGGTACTTGTTTGCTTCTTCTTGGTTCGGGTTCTAAAGGACTCGACAATTGTTCCACCGATCGCGATAACGAAGTGTTGTCTGTAGATCTTGAAAATGCATTCAGTGGTGACAGCGTGGGACTACAATCCTTTGGTGTCGTAGCTGCTGAAAGACAAATTCTATTTTAACTAAATTGTATTTATTATTGTCATTTGTTGTACGTAAGATATTTTATAATAAGGTGTATGTTGTGTATGTGTTAATCTACTTTTCACTTTTTTTCATTCTGAACGTGTTTTCTTTTTTAATACTATCAATTTTTTTATGATTTGTTATGTCACTCTTTACTAGCAGCAGCAGCACACACACACACATATTCAAACGCATTGTTGCACAAGTTAGTCGACTATTCTTCATATAATATTATAGGATTCTGAAATAATTAATTATTGATCGTTGAGCTCAACGTAAGGGGGAGCGGGTCTTACAATTCGTGCAATATTTCCTTTTCACTATAATACCCTAACGATTTTGTTATAAATTTTTTTTTATAATTTATATACTTCAGAGGAATAGAAGCATGCGCATGCAATTGGTTTTTGAACGATTATCAAAGATCTCCTGGCATCTCCTTTAAAACAAAAAAAAAAAAGAAGCAAATACGACTTAAGATAATCGAACTCCTTTGTTCTCGTTATTTTATCCAAGGAAATCGATAAGAGAAAAAATCAGATCACGAAAATGTATATATATATATATATACGATGATGTGGAAAAATGTTGACAAGTATTTGCTGATAAGATGGATCATGTTGAAAATAAACACGACGAGTACCGATTATACTTTGCCACTTACACTGATACATGTGGGGAGGTGCTACGGAGGATACCACTGAGATGTTGTCCATGTCGGGACCGCTTCCTTCGATCGTAATAGTCGGTGTTCCTGCGCGTAAAATAGTATATAACGAACATAAATTAAACAATAAACAATAATTCATGTAATAACACGAATTTCAACATCATTTCCTGTTGCATGTCGAGACGTAGGAATATGAAAATTAAAAATATTATCTTTCATTAATGAATTAATGATGAAACAAATGCAAACCTCCATTTATATATATTTCATGGAGTCATGTACGAAATGGAAAACTTGAGTTCCTGATAGTTCGCAACATTTATGGAAATTTTAATTGGAAGAGTATATCTGGTTGATTAATTTAGTAATTTCAAAAAAAAAAAAAAACAAATAAACTGATTTTCTTTTATCCACATTTTTGTACTTTGCAGTGCCCTGTTTCATTGAATAGTTAACACAATTATGAAACCTTGCACATATACATGTATGAGCAATAAAATAATAGAAAATAGAAGCCAACGTTAATAAACTAATCGAGAAATTGGATTAATCGATCAAACCTATAATTCTAATAGTTTTCTATAAATAATTGTAACAATGACGAATTTTGTAGTTCTTCTCTCATCGATTTTATCATAGTTCGATAAAATAACTGTTACAAATCCAAGTTGTAACTCCAACATTATCTCAATACGGCTTTCTAATTCCACAAAATGAATAGGTCAGAGAAATCTTAGAAGAGCTGTGGCTAATCCTTACGAAAAAAGTAACCTATGAACTATAACAACAAGTTGGAAATCATTTTCATGAATGGACAATAATAAACGATGGATAAGGATAAGGATGAGTGACGTAGCTCGGTAGATTTTTACAACGATCAGTGCAAACCGATAATTCTGTTCCTTTCGAGCACACCTAACTTATTATTAACGGATGAGTTACGAGTTTGAACGAAGACGTGGGCTGAAAAGAGATACGACTTACGAGGAGAAGAGATGGTCGTCAAACGAACCAATCACTAGAACACATTCGAGCGTGTCATTTTACTAATAATAATAATAATAATAATAATAATAATAATAATAATAATAATAATAATAATAATAATAATAATAATATTAAGAGAATGGACATCAGCGTGCTTTGATAATAATGTTGACGAACAATATTAAATAACAGATTATTATACTAACCGATGTTCAACAAAAGCTACGTCAACTAAATCAATGAATAATGCGTTTCAAAGTGCGTATACGTGCGCTAATTTAAAAATATTTTTTTTTAACTCGTGTTAGTATTTAATGTGTGTGTGTGTGTGCAAAAAATGTGTATCATATTTGTGTATGTGACAAATGAAAAATTGAAAAAGACTTACCGTCAGTTGTAGAATCTGACAGATTTCCACCGATACTGGTTGCACCACCACTCTCTCGATCGCTGGATCCACGCACACCACTATCCGCACTACAGCTACCACGATCTCCGGCTTGTCCACCCGAGGAAATTGCACCTGTACCACCACCACTCATATTACTGGCCACCCCTAACTCCGTAGTCCCTATGGGGGGCTGAGAATTGATATGAGGGATGATACCACTACCACCACCAACACCAACACCAACGCCACTGTTACTTCCAGCACCTGGAGTTGCGACCCCATTAACTGTGCCACGTGGGAAGGACACTAAAGACTCCTGATCGCTCAAACACCCACCACCGCCACCGCCACCGCCCATCAATTGTCGTTGAAGCTGTCGATCGAAGATAATCGCTTAGTAAACAATACGTGTATGCCTATGTGTACTGCGTTGTAACATAAATTCGTCTAGTTGTTTAAATTAGGATTTTAATCAAGAAAAATATGAGACTATAAACTTTGACGTTTTTAAATTGTTATAAACATTCCAAATAATCGAATATTTTTCTAAATGTAGTAAAATGAGACGAACCTATGATTACAATCCCATTAAGATTCAGTTAGATTTGTATACCTCTTTGATAGTAGCACGTGCATGAGATAATGCTACTTCTTTGTCAGCCAAACTCGCAGCAAGACTTAGACTTCGATCCGCCTCATCTCTTGCTGCTCTTAGAAGACTCCAACGTTCCCTCTCTCGTTCTCTTTCGCGTTCCTCCGAGGATATGCCACCATCCTGCTGTTGAAAACGTCCCAACGTAGCTTCGTTTTCTCGCATACGCTATAATCCAAATAAATTAAGAACCAAATACTAAGAACCAAAAAGCAAACCATCCAAACGAAAAAAAATTGTACGACTAAATCAATCTAATCGATAATAGATCACCTGTTCGTAATTACGTATAAAATCACGCAGTTCTCGTTCCTTGTCTTCAAGGGTACCGTACAAAGCTTTCATCTGATTGAGCAGATCAAACTTTTCAGCCTTCAATCGTTTACGATCGGCTTTAAGAGCCTGCAAGGTTTCCTTCGTATGTTGCAATTCCATTTCGAGGGCGACAAAGCGTGCCTCTTCCTCCAAAGCCGTATCTTCTGCTCCGACCTCGCCACGGGCAGCCCCGCTGAGTAACAATCTTCTCAACCTTGCAACTTCGGCCACTAATCTTTCGTTTTCCAATCGCAGTCTTCTAGCGCTAGCCAATTCCACGGCTGCACCGCTACTTCCACTGCCATGAATAATCGTCAATCTTGAATCAAGCACGCTCTCGTTGCAAATTCCTATAACATAGAAACCATAGAAATATAAATATGTACAGGTAATAATTTTAAACAGAAAACCTTACCCAAAGAATTAGCAGGTGAAGCAGGTCTACTTCCAGGTGCTGGATCGGGTGGTTCATTATCTTCTTCCGGTCTAACGTCATTATCAACGATATCCTTACGAACATCAGTTTCCGGATCGGTCGTAACTCTACAAAATCTCCTCGATCTTAAAGAATCTGGATTGGTTGAGATTCGAAGCCTTTCCACGCCGGAAAGGTCGCTACAACCACGATGTAGGAAGGAGGTCCTGTTAGATGAACCCCTATCTGGGCTGGCACTTCTAGATCGTGAATCTAGATTCCTCCCGGACTCACCAAGTCGTGTCTTATCGCGATTCAAAGCGTATGACCTTCGAGTTTTCTCGCTTGGACTACGGCAGGGTGAACTGTTTCGAGTTTCTGAACAAACATCGAACGTTATTTGATCGGGATCGGTTCAATACCGAGATTGCTTTAGAATAAAGTTAGAAATGTTTAATACCAACCTACGGGACTACTTTTTCGATCTATCGGACTAGACCTATCCTTCCTATCGATGGGACTATTTTTCTTATCGATCGGACTAACGGATTTATCACTTGCCGAACTTCTCTTCTCAATTGGGCTGCTATTCGCACTGAGCCTTTTACCATCTTCCTGCGTGTGTGTTTGGGATTCGTTTGCCTCTTGACAGAGATTCGGATTACCGATACCACTGGAAGCTGCTGCTGCTGAAGCTGGTGATGATGCATTGTTGTTACTGCTTATACCACCAATGTTAGCCAGATTGCTGTTACTCGTAGTACCACCGTTATTGTTCAATGCTGCTGCTGTTGCTGTTGCTGTTGTTACCGTTCCTGATGATGACGATGTACTAGCTACAACGTCCCGTGATTCTCCACGTAAGATTGCGTTCTCTCCTCTACCACGTTGCAACTCCCCATCCAATCGTGCTCCCGTCCCTGCGTTCTCCTCCACCATGACGAACAGTTTTGTCTGCATTAAGAACAAATGGGTCACGTTAGGGATCGACTAAAACGATGAATCTTTTGTCTACGTAAAAATAAAAAATAAAAGAGCTTTTAGAGAAATTATGGTTAAGTAAACGTTTATCTGTGTGTTAACATATACCTGTGCATCTGCGAGGATGCGTTCGATTAAATCCAAGGTGGGCTAGTTTGCAAGCTCATGCTTGTGGATTTTTGTCCGTTAGTTTTCAATACTAAAACAAATAATTTGTATTTTTTTTTATTAAAACAATAAATTTCAAATTTAGGAATTTGAAAAAAAAGAATCAAAAAGAAAATGATTAACAAAACTAAAGGATCATTTTCGTAAGATTGAGTTCTCTTTCTCTGTCTTTTGTAAGACCCAGTACTACACACGTTTCACCCTACCGCCAGATATTGATTTAGTATTACGAGTGAGAAAGCTTTATTCTACGACAGAGAGAGCTTGTTCTGTTGCTTTCATATTTCCCCCCCCCCCCCATTTAATCAATGTGCGTTCGATTTTTTATTTTACTCCTTTTTTTTTATCCTTTGGAATATGTAACAGACATAATACACGTCTGCGATTGAATAATACTTTCGTATCATCGAAACAATCGACTTATAGAATTATCTTGAGAAAAATAAAATAAAATAAAAATGAGACTAAGGAATTTTGTTCTTAATATTCATAATTCTTGAAAAATAATTAATATAAATAATATGCACATGCATACACACACACACACATTTATATTTCGTTTAAACGCTTAACAAGTTTTAAAAATCCTTTTGGTATATCTGAGCAAACAAACGTGGAACATACTCGTACTTTTTCATGTAATGAAACGAAAATATAAAGTAACGTTTGTAAATGTCGTTTGAAAATTAACTTGATTAAATTCACTTTAGGACATACGAATAGTAAATGTATGTGTGTGTGTGTGTGTGTGTGTGTGTGTGTGTGTGTATGTTCCAGTGAGAAAAAATCTCATGCTACTCGAATAAGGTGAAATTAAAAACGTTATGATCCCTAGTACTGTTCGAGTTCGTTGGTTGGTTCGTTCGTTGGATGGTTGGTTTGGTTTGGTTTGGTTGAATGTAGGATAGTTAAAAGAGAGTACCTATGTATTTCAGCTTTCATTTTTTTGCATCGCGTTTCATTAACACGATATTTGCGTTTGACTTCGTATAACAACACGAACGATTTATCATCATCATAGCATGTAGATAGTAAAGTAAAAAAAATTGTACGAGAGAAATCTCTCGTGTCATTTTTTTGCGAGCTTGGATTTTTTCGTTCTTTTTTTTTATAAATTTCAAATTTTAACGGAATCTACAAAAAATTCGTTAATTCTTCAAAAGGATTTGTAATTGACACAGATAACATAAAGTAATATAAATCGTAACGTCTGTTCTACGAATAGCGAATATTCGATATTAACTCAAAATATTGATACAAATTAAATTAATTTTTTCTTTTTTGCAAAAGTAGACATTTTCACTCTTTCAAAAAATATTAATAAAGAATAACGATTTATTTTAAAAGAAAAAAGATAAAATAATTAAACTCGAATAAAAGATGTTCGAAATTACAAAATTACGAATTACGAATTAAAAAAAAATAGATAAGAATAATAATATCTAATTGGTGTAATATAAAGGACATAAGTACAAATGTATGTAAGTGCTTAACAAATAGTTAGAGGAGTTTCGTGTTCCGTAACGACAAAGGACGATATGAAAAGGGTTATTAAAAGGAGTGTAACGAGTTAGATCGTTTTTGTCGATATGCAAACTGATAAAATATCGTTAAAGGTTACTCAATCTTTTTCATCATCGTAAATAAATGTTAATTTTAATATCGTCAATTTTATTTTAAATAATTAACTAATTAAAATGTTATATTAATTACTAAATAAATGTAAATGTAATTATTAAATAATTAACTAACTTAATTATTTCATTATTAAACGATGATTAAAACATTACATATTTGTTATAGGTATATTAAACTAAAAATAGCTACTAATGTTGAATAAATTTCATTGATACGAAATTATATATATACATATATATTTTATTTCTTTGAGTACATTCGAAGTTGAACCATTTGAGTTGTTTTAATCACGCATATAAATGTTACTTTTCATCGGATCGGAATGATAGTTGGTTTAGTGGGCAGCCAGAAATACATTCCCTGTTCCCTTCCCCTCCTCCTCACCCTCCCATCCACCTCTTCATATCTTTTCTACCTTTATCCCTTTTTTCCTTCTCGTACAAACGCTTAACTCCGCACCCTCGGGATCGCGAGTTCATTCCGCCTGCTATCCAATAAGTAAAGACTCGAGTGTCGCAGGTTATATCAAAGGAAGAAGATAGAGAGAGGGTTTTAACATTTAAAAGTAAATACGCGTTTTCAGATTATTCATCAAATTTGTTTAAAATTAAAAGCTAATTCTTTTTTTTTTAGTATACATTTATCGTAAAGTTAAAAAATTATTTCTAACAATTTAATATAAATATTAATTAATTTGTTACTTATTTAAATATTAAATAA
Source organism: Polistes dominula (assembly GCF_001465965.1). The sequence continues at coordinate 4,150,729 of NW_015148971.1, read as the reverse complement.
ACAAAATATTTAGAATTTTGATTGTTAAGTTAAATTCAAAAATATTTAAAACTAAATAAAAATCCTCAGATTATTTAAAACATTGTAGAAAATTTTAAACTGTTTATAGTCGTAGGACAAATTTGTAAAAGTAGTCAAATATTTTTAAAATTTTAAATAGATAATAATTAATTTATAGTACTCTGGTATAAAAATAACAAATAAAAACAATATGAATAAAGTTTAAATACAGAGAAAAAATAAATATATATAATATCGAATGCAGGATTTTAATTAAAACTTTAAACGGTAGGCTTAGTGACGTTATTCTAATCCACGGAGATTAACTAGGTCTTCAATAAAAAAAAAAAGCAAAGAAAAAAACACATACATAAATTAATATAAACAACCACGTTTTACTGTATTTAATAAAAAAAAAATTATCAAATATTTCTTTTTTCTTTTTTTATTATATTATACACCTACTTAATCTTCTAGGTTTATGATAAAACTTTAAGCTCTTATGAATTTAATTATACTTATTATGTTACATATTGAATTTGAAAAGATGATAACAAAAAAGAATTAAATAATAATAATAATAATAATAATAATAATAATAATAATAATAATAATAACAATAATAATGATAATATAATCTGGTGTTGTCACAATCGAATGATTTTGATTTGCATGTTTCTCTTTCTCTCTCTTTTTCTTTCTTTCTTTCTCATTCTCAAGTGACGTCACGTCACAGTGCCTATACGCAAGTTTCGCAACTTCAACTTTAATTGGATGACATCCCTACGGGAGATGGAGTTCCACATTTCAGTCGGCATCTCCGTTCGAACGTGATACGTGACGTGGATAGAACGTAATTCCTTTGCGTCGAACGAATTAGAAAAGATATCCAATTAAAAAATTCCACGGTTATATCTACTTGTTTTTCTTTTTTTTTTATTTTTTATTTCCTCTCTGACCCCCCTCTATCTCTATATTTTATTGTTTCTATCCTTTTCCCTTTTGTCTCTCTTCAAATGGGGGATGAACACACTCGCATTAAAGTTTTCTTTTTTTTTTCACCGACTATGCTCTTCTCGTGAAAACAAACGGAAAAAAAAGAAAGAAAGAAAAACAAATAAAAAGGACCAAAAAAAAAAAATAAAAAGAAAATATAAAAATGACAATAAGAGATAGGTTCTTTTTCTATATATGTATTTGTATATATGTATGTGTAGTAAATGGAAGTATATGATGCGTACACGTGTATATCCTTTTAGGTTTCAGGAAGGCGAAACTTTTTACGTATTTTAAAGTCCACATCTCCCTCGCGCTGTGCTTTTATGCAAAGTATCAAGCTACTACTCTTCACGGAGGGGGAGTAAGCCCTATTGAAAATGGGCGTCCGCCTCTTCGTACTACTTCCACATTGACGTTACCCACCACATGTTTGTAGTCATTATCTTTCAAATTGCTTGTCTCTAATCGCGAGGGTAACCGCGTTTGGCCGTTGCCTTTACAAATGAATTCCTTTTCCGATTCAACACCGATAATACAAGGCAGGAAGGAAGGAAGGAAGGAAGGTAGGAAGCCAATTGTATAATCATCTTAATTCATGTATTCCCTTCTTCCCTGCACCCCTTTAAAACAACCAAATTTCTGTATTATTTTCTTTCCCTCATTTGCATTATATTTTTTGTTCTTTTTCAACACTCATGTTACATTACCATCGTATACAACCGTCTATTCAAAGTAAAAGAAAATAAAAGAAAAGAAAAGAAAAGGAAAATATCGATGAGTAAGTTCGAATGTGTTGCCCATTATTTGAAAAAATCCGTCGATGCGGCATCGTGTTTTAGCATGAGTGAACGCATTATGTGTGTGCTTGGATAACACGGAACTCGAGAGAGTAGGCAGAGAGTAGGTAACGTGCGTGCAGTTCTCTTACGAACGTTCTACGAGGGAGTGAATTCGAGAAATGAAATGGAACGGTAGTCGAAAAAAGAAAAGAAAAAAAAGAAAAAAGTTGAACGAAGAAGACAGTGAACAGAGAGAGTATACCGCGTGGATGGTTCAGTTTGAATTGTGGGTAGGCGTTCCGGCATGGGTTCGGGCCCTTTTTTTTTACTCCTCACTACCACAACCGGCACACCACCAACCTACACCCCTCCTCCCAAACATCCCTTGCTCCACCCCCACCCCTAACCTACGTTCTCACCAACTTAACTCTAGAACAGGGATCTTCAACCATTTTTCGATTCATCATTGGGGAAATACTTTATGACATTTATATCCCTTTGTGTGTATTTAGGTGTATGTGTATAGCTATGTAACGGTAGAAGGGATTATGGCTTTTATCGTACGTTTAGCATTTTAGGGATGATGATAAAAGACAATGAGAGTGATAGGAATATATATATATATATATATATATATATATATATGTATATTTAAAATATGATAGGGGAAGTCATCGTTCGAGAAGCACGTACACTTTTACGTGGATGAATGGGAAGGACGAAGAGGACTATTTTAGCAAGTAAGCAAGCAAGTCAGCTAGCTAGCTAACAGGCAAAGGAAGGCTGGCAGGAATTAGAGAGAGGGGTAGCTGGGTTGACAATCCCTGTCGTTGGGTGAGCAAGAGGGATGGGAGTGGGAGGGAGCGCTCATGGATCAATACCACCACGGTGGGATGCAGGGCAAGCAGGAGCATGCCCCGGTGGCACGCGCATACGCCGTTTGTTCAAAGCGCAAACGAGACGGACAGAGAAAAGAGAAAGAGGAACAGAAAAAAGAGAGGGAGACATGGTAGGTGTAGTGAGATCGACGAGGAGGCAACGAAAGGCAGCATCTATGTAGAAAAAGGGGACAAGAGAGAAACTAGGGAGGCATGAAAGAGCAAGTTAGGAATGGCCTATAGGATGACAGGGTGAGGGTCGTACGTCTGGGAAACCTGTGGCTCCGTGCGACCATTATCGCGATGCTTTTTTCCACCCCCTTTTTTCATCCCACACCCAACCACCACCCAACCTCTTGTTCTTGTTCTTGTTCTTGTCCTTCTTCTTTTTCTTCTTCTACTTTTCCTAGTTTCTTTCACCGCTAGCACCACCACCATCATCTCCTCTCTCTCTTTTCCTGTCTTTCAGCTCTTTCATCCTTTTTTTTCCTTCTTTCCTTCCTTCCTTCCTTCCTTCCTTCCTCTTCCTCTTTCTTTCTTCTTCTTTTACTACTCTGCGTCATACTACTACCCGACATAGGACATTATCGTGACTCAGATTTTGTTATCCCACGATGGCAGAATTTTCTAGCAAGTGATGTTGCCGCTTCTTTACGATAAAACGTTCCTCTTCGTAAGAAGCTATTACCGAAGAGACGGGGCTTACTTGCATTAAGAAGAAGATGAATACGAGGGAAGAGGTAAGAGAGGTATGAGGGAAAATAATAACATAACTTTCCTGGTCTATTCTCCTCTTCCTCTTCTCTTTCTTTTCACTAACGTCAAGAAAATTTACCAAGAAAATACCTAACAATAACTATCACGACAATACCAAACTTAAGAACTTAAAAACCTAAAATATTACAGTCTCTCATTTTTTTGTCTTCTTCAAAATATCATAAACAATCTCTTCCATGCGATACAAATCTCTCATTCTACAGAAAGTGCCCAATTCCGTACGGAAATCGTTCACGACAGTTACGTTTCGCTACTCTCTTTGTCTTTTGAACAGTAGTTTTGAGGGTGCATGCAACGAACCCTTAATTCATTATATATATGTATGTGTACGTGTTACACGTGTCCGAAACTTCAAACAACGATGGAAGAAGTGCAAGGGGGAAGACACCTTTTGCCAGGGAATAGGGAATTGTGTTATATGTATATAAATCGTTTCTATATACACGTAAACACACACATAGATACACATATCCATAGATAAGATCCTAGAAGTAGGGGATGAGGGATGGTAACATGTGGTTGAAGAGATGAACGTAGCGTTGACGTAGTATAGTGAGACAGAGAGAGAAAGAGACGACAACACATGAGGAGGAGGATGAGGAGAAGAAGGACGTGAAAAAGAGGGATGTGGTATGAGGAGGAAAAAGAAAGAGGAGGAGGGGGGAATGAGGGATGAGGGTACCCAAGTTCGCGTGTTATAAATGGGACGCAATCTTTAGTGCCATCTATTAGTTTCAGGGGCGAAACTTTATGTGTATACGTGTAAATATATATATTTATATATAGATGTGTGTGAAGTATATATATACTATTATACTTGGGTACACTAGTCCAAGCTTACGTATATGACGGCTTTGTAATAGTACTTTACGCGACACAGCGTAAAACGAAATGACGAGTTAGTGAACTGCTCGTCTACGCGTGCAACCGTGAAACGTTCTTGTAATAAGAAAAAAAAAAGAATGAGAATGAGAATGAGAGAGAGAGAGAGAGAGAGAGAGAGAGAGAGAAAGAGAGAGAGAGTGATATATATGTTCAATGTATTTCAACTGGTTCTCTTTTTATTTGTAAGCTTACTGTAAGTCTCAGATTTTAGTTGCGGTGGTAAAGAGTTTTGTATTATTTTCTTTTACAGTATTGAACAAATAGTTTTCTAAGTAATTTGAATAGGCTCGAAATGTAGAAGTTGCATAAACATTTTCTGGAAAATTTGTTTCCAAGTTTAATCTTTTCTTTTTTTTAAAGAGGGTATCTCTATTTGGGAGAAGATTATCAATGACACATGGTTCGGAATAAATGTGGAAATAAAAGGAATAGAAAGTTGGTTACTTTTTCCTCGATCTTTTCTACTTAAATGCGATACCGCGAAGTTGTTGGAAAAGAAATAGCTTTAAAACTGGTTGCCATTAAGAGAACTAACGAAAGAAACTTGTTTTTTTTTCTTCACGATAAAGTGTTAATATCTGAAAAAGTGTATGCATATGTGTGTGTACGTGTATGAATGTATACGTATATATGTTTTAAGAGTGCAAAGAGTCGTTCCGAAAATAAATGTACTTTTCTATCTCTGGTGTTTTCAACATTAAAGCCATTAAACGTAGACATAGTTGGTATTATAAAAAGATATGAGAGGAAAAGAGAGAGACATGAGAGTCACGAGAGAGAGAGAAAGAGAGAGAGAAGGAAAATATGTCTGGATAAAATATTTGTCCTAACGTATGATGAATCTAGTTTATTTCTTTCTTTTGATCGACATAAACTCCTGTTACCATTTACTAGGAGAATGCTCTTTTTATTAGTCTCTTTCTGAATCGGTGCCAAAATAAGCAGATATCAGCAACAGGCAACAGTTGATCAATTGAAGAATCTTTAAGATATACATCTCTCTTTCTTTCTCTTTTTAATAGCAACAGAAAAGAAATAAATGAATAATTATTAGTAAAAAGAAATTAAATAGTAATTTACAACTGGTAATAATTTTTGATATGTTTCTTTTTTTATTTATTCTAATTAAATGAAATTCGACGTGTTGAGAAATTTGATTCTATGAATATTTTTTTTAACAACCATAATTTAAAAATTTCAAAAATATATTTAGATACATCGATGCGTTTTGTTTATAAATAAAAAAAAAATATAGATAAACATTTTTAAATAGAAAAATTGAGTTTTAACTGAACGATAATTTATGACAATTCTACTTGTCAGATATTTTCTCTTTTTCTTTTTCATATGATCGTAATATTTATATTTAACGTTTAAAAAAAGTTTTCCAGTGAAAATCTTTTCTAATAACCCTGATATAAAATTTTGGAGAATATATATTTAGAAATTACGATATGCGATGTTTTTTTAATAGAAAGTATATCTACTAACATTGATGTGTAATTTAGTCTCATACATTACGAATGGTATATCATAACGATCATAGTTAGACATAGGAATAAGAGTTAAGGGACACCATTGACAAAGTACGCTGTACATGACTCGAACCATATAGCAAAGAAGATTCGTGTTGCCACGACAGGAAACATAGATTTTCCCCTTCCCCCATGAGACATCTAAATTTGGATTCGGTGATTCATCCGAATATGTGTTGACAAATCTCGGTTATATTTCTTTCATTCTATATGAGCAATATTTGATCATCCTTTATTATTTTTTTATATATAATATATTATTTAATCCTGTTATTATCTAATTTTCATTTAACACAATTTTTTGATGAGTTAATTTCTTCTAAATTAAATGGCAAGATTTCGTCATGTTGTGGGTTAAAATTAATTTATTTCTAATACCAACTTAATAAATACGAACCCTCTTAAGCCATACGTTTCCACCCTTAATCCTATAAATATAGAAACTATCTAATGACGTAATCAATTTATTATTTTCCAAATTTTTAATATATTTCTATTTATATGATTAATATTGGTAAAATTATAAGTCAATTATTTTCTAAATAAACTATGTAACTATGACAAGGTTTAAAAAGGGATTGACAGAATTACGTTAAGATTAATATATTTCTAATACCAATCCAATAAATATGAACCCTTTATAATGATAAATTTCCTTTCTCAGTCACATAAATACACATAGAAACTATTGAAATGATAAAACGAATTTAATGAGATTTGAAATTCCGATTGGAAGTCCAGAAACGTTTCCCGAATTAATTAATTTTCGAATGAAATTTCCCATCGCGGAGATTGATAATAATAATAATTAATAATAATAATAATAATGATTTCTTTGGAAACATGAAAATAATGTAACGATATCGGAAATGATACGAGAATGACGTATCGAAATGTCGAATATTGTATTTTTATTATTTAGATAAATTAATTTGATACACATTTCCTATAGATAGAAGTTCGAATGTGATTGGTTATTGCTCATTCCCTTTTGCACTATGCCAAAGTTCAACGATGCAAGCTTTGTAAGCTCCCTGTCTATTGTTGGTGGTAAGCGGTAGCGATGATCAGCATAAGTCGTTAGTCCGCATAAAGTGGTACATCAAAAGAAAGCTTTAGTGGTAGTGGTTGTCTGTAAACATGCCTTTCGACCTGCCTTTTGTCATCCAATTCAACTTGGAATGGCCACTTGTGATCCAAGACAAAAAAAAATATATGTCGCACATTCCTCCCTTTGCTGTTCTCTTTCTTTCTTTCTTTTCTATCTATCTATCTATCTATCTTTCATTTTCTGTCTCTGTTGTTGTTGTTTTTATCTATATTAATGTTTCTTTTTCTCAAAAAAAAAGAAAAAACTCGTTGACAGTAATAAAGATATAAAGAATAAGAAAAGTAATAAAAAAATAAAAAAATAAAATAGAACTACGTTACAATATCGAGGAACGATTTCTCACGCTACATTTATTTCTAAATTAAAATGAGAAATATATTGTAAATATTTCTACAGCAAATACATTTATGATAGAAAGAAAAATTGAAGAAAAAAAAGAGAGAGAGAGAGAGAGTGGGCGGAAATATTTTTTTTTTTTTATAAAGGATACCGAGAACGATAGAAAGAAATAAAAATAAAATTTTAAACAATTGATTTCATGTTCAGTGATATTTCTATCAATTGAAAGTGTGTAATAAAGTAGAATCTTTTGCAAATACATTGGAAATGAAGACAAATTAGAAAAAAAAGGAGAGAAAGGAAATATATTAAATTATTTAATTGAATATTTTGGATAAACGGTACAAACATAATATCAAGAACGATAGAAATAAAAAAAAAAAATAATAGAATCAACTTTTCTCTCTCTCTCTCTCTCTCTCTCTCTCTCTCTCTCTCTCTCTCTCTCAT
>NW_015148971.1:4103247-4142686 GCF_001465965.1 Polistes dominula | reverse complement strand
ATATATATATATATATATATATGTAAATGAAAAAAACCCAATGGAAGACAAACAAAGTTATTATTTCAATATTTTTTGAGAAAGAATAACAGTAAAAGAAAAAAAAATCTAAAATCATATTACAAAATGTAGGATCAATTTAATACTAGTGTTCTATTTTCAATTAAAATAAAAATAAATATAGAAAAAGAATAACTGAACAATAAAAAAAAAAAAAAGAATATCGTTTGAATAATTTTGAAAAAAGAATACATACTTATTTTTATGAAAAAAGAACAAAAAAATTACTTTACAGGGAAGAATTTTGTTATGCTTCCGTTATTTCACAATTACAAGAGAAATAAAAAATTAAAAAATAACAGCGTGAAAATATATTGAGGAAAAAAGGGGAGTGAAAAAAGAGAGGAAATATATTATTTTAATATTTTTTCAAAAGGGATACTAACGCACATAGTAGAGGAAGATGCTGGAGGCTTCTTATTAAAATGCCGTGCTTCCTACAAATGCAAAGATCTGTATTCAGAGCACGCTTTTCACACCACAAAGAAAGTAGTATTAGTATTACCTTTTCATATCTTTTTTTTCTCTTTCGTTTAACAGTGTATTCAAATCACGTGCAACCTACGAAGCTTGCAAATAATTTAAAGCTAAAACAAAACGATTAACAATTAGTGTTGAGTAATTAAACATTTCGATTAAAAACGATTTGTAGTAATACGATTGAAAATTGTTATTTGTTTGATCAATCGTGGTTTTAAAAGTTCGATTAAAAATTGATCGTGTAATCGATTATCGAATGTACTACATAGTTGCAGAATAATTTCGCGTTCAGATAAAATACCGAATTTTATTTGGTAATAATTGACGAATTGATGACCGTGATGGTACTAATGAAGAATATAATAAAATTGAAGTGTATCAATTTTTAACGAATAAAATGCTATTCGATTTATCTATCTATCTAACTATCTTTCCATCTATCGGTATGAATAATTTGATAGACACAGTGGAAGCTATTTGGAAATTTAACGATGCGCAAATTACATTGTGGTTTATCGTGTTCATGTATTACTATGCATTACGGTTTAATAAATTATATTTCTCTTTGCATTTGTCATACATGGAGAAAGAAAGAGAGAGAGAGAGAGAGAGAGAGAGAGAGAAAGATAAAGAGACATATATGAGATATGTATGAGATATGCATGAATGTATATGTATGTGTGCATTATATTTGATGATGGTAGAACCAGAGTGAATTTCAACAGGTGTCAAAGTTATGGAACATGCAAATTATTGATGATAACGATCTAGCAAGTAACAAAAAAGAAGAACAGGAAGGATGATGATAAGAAAGAGAATTTAAAGAAAAAGAGAGAGAGAGAAACAAGAATTATTAAAACAATAAAGAAAAAGAACAAGAGTAAAACTTAAGAGAAAGGAACGAAATGATCCGTAAGAAAAAAGAAAGAAAAATGACTAAGAATTGGATCCCTCTCAAAGATTTCTTTCACGCCTCGAGAAAGAAAAACTTTTCTTCAACGAAGTATGAAAAAGTTTGACCATAAGAAAAAGAACAAATTCTGACGTGACGACAATGAAAAAAGTAGTGGTGAAAAAAAAAAGAGAAAGTAACGTAGAAGTAGAAGAAAGAAGATAGAAGAAGTTGTTACTTTTTCTTTCTTGTCGATGAAGAAGAACAAGTATCTCCTTGAATATTTTTACCTCAAAATATTCTTCGAGATGTCTTCTAACATGACATGCATATACATCATATTTAAAATTCTATCTACAAAGTTGAATACTTTAAACCACTTTTCATATCTAACTTTACATTTAATAGGTTAGCCCTCATGAGAAATGGTACGTATAAGACCCTTCACATTACCAAAGTACTTACTTAACCTCACTATTATAACGACAACATCTATTGTCAATTATATTCACACGTTATTGGACGATCGTTCCTAACAAGTAGAATTTACAATTAGAATTCACAATGAAATCCTTTATCGATATTGTGTACTCGAAATAAACTTATTGATCCTTGTAATCAGGCTTTAAACGTTATCACAACAGACTGATACAACAACATCTATCAATCTTTTCACAGTACAACCTTAGTACGTTTAATTATTGAAAAACTTGACGGACTAAGGTTACTTAGTTTTATTTTTAGATCTGATACGGATTATAAAATAATAAAAGAAAATTATATCCCAGAACTTTCTTACAAATCTTTTCAAAATGAATTTAATTACCTCGTAGAAAAACTCAATACATTTTTGTTCTGTAATTTTTTTATACAATAATCCAAACGTTTTAAAGTATGATATTTAAATAATTCAAAAACTCGGTACAATGAATAAGTCATTGTGTATTATTTTTAAAAATATAATTTCAACACTGCGAATTAAGAATTGACAAGAGAAAATTGTACTAGAACTTTATTACAAAATCTCTTCAAAATTAATTACTTTTCTTGCTGCGGTTGAAGAAATATCATTTCGTAGAATATTACAAATTTAAACTCGACCTAGTATTGGCCTTAAGAAGCGTAGGTTGAGTTACGTTGTAATAATATATTCAATCTCTCTCTCTCTTTCTGTCTTTGTTCATCGAATTGTTAATCATACAACGGTAACAATCTGTTAGTTGGAAATTCGAGTCCTTGGTAATGGCTAACAGCAATGGCATCAAATCCACCTCAGAGCTTATTCCCTTGGGCTGTCACCCATTTCGTGCTTTGATGAAAGCTTCGAGAAGTCGACTACATCATCTTCTTAAGCCTTGTCAATGAAACAGAGTGTGTAAGAGAGAGACAGAGAGGAATAGTGTCGAGTATTCAAAGGAAGTGTACTGATTCGAAAAAGGGAAAAACTTTTCATTCGACTTGTCTCACAGAAATATCGAAAAACCTTTCTACAAATTCATGACACCAAATTGTTATACTTTATCTTATTGTTTGGTTTATAGAAATATTTGTGACTCGAGGTTTTCGATATTTATTTTGTTTTTAATATTCCTGACACACTAAATGCATGCACGATATATGTACATCGTCATATATCAAGTATGTTTGTCAAGGATAATCTTTAGAAAAAAATAAATGGAGTATGAAAAGTTACCTCAGCAAGGTGTAATCTCTCTCTCTCTTTCTTTCTTTCTGAACAAAGAACATGTAACATATACATGCATGGCCTCGAACTGGGACGACATCGTGAAACCACAATCGGAACAAACCAACGCAACAAACGATTTTCTAAGACTCAACATTCTAGATTTCTAGATTTTAATATGATGACAATGGTATTGTTAGAATAAAATTGATTGCAAGTAACTCACACACGTGTACACATATACATATATAATAGATACACCTGTATGGAATATAATTGAGATGAAAAATATTTTGTAGGTTGAATAACAAATGATTTTGAGTAGCATGATTATTAGTGGTACACTGTTGAAGTATATATTACCTTGAGAGTAACCGAACACTGTACACCCTCCCCTACTACTCGTCGGAACAATATTGCTCTTCGCGTACTGTAGCTGAATAAGCAGATCAAATATTTGATGGGGTGGCAGAGAGAAAGAAGAGAGAACGAGAGAGAGAGATGAAAAAAAAGATCATTTAAAATGTATGTATACTTGCATTAGTTGTTACATTTACAATGTTCCAGTTTAAATTAAAACATTGGTCTTTCTTTTTTAGTACATTTATATGCACTACAGTCCATAAATCAATTGACAAAAGGGTATTGTTAAAATATATCAATTTAATTTATAAATATTGGAGTCATGCAAATAAAATTCCTTTTTGTCTTTCGATATTACAAAGTTTACCAAAGCTTTTAAAATAGAAATAAAAAAATTGAATGACTAGTAATATCAATTGACTTATGTTTAAAATGGTAAATGTATTTTTTTTTATGTACAATGAAATTAATATTATTTATATTTGATAATTTCTAAAACAACTCTGACGTAACCCTGAAAAAAATTTGATGCAATCCTGTATGTGTATTTATTAAACGAAAATTTAATAAATATTAAATTCGATAACTTTTAACGTATATGTAATACAACCCTAACGATATTCTGTATAGGTATAATATTTATTTTACATAAATAAAATAAATTATCATTTATATTCGATAATTTCTAAAAGAACGTAAAGAAAAACGCCGATCGGTTTGGTTAACGAAAATAAAACTCGAGTTCGTGGAATCGATCGGTAAAAGTTATTTAAAGAATACTCAAGTGTGTCAGAGACACACGCGATGCTTTTTAATTTTATCGAAGGAACCACCGAAATAATCCATTCCAAAAGATGAAGAAATACTAAAAGCATAATATTATTATATTAAATAAAAAATTTATGTAAAAAATCTCTTCATCATCAACGAATATGCATATCTAGTTAGAAGAGATACTTATACACACACATGCACAAATGTACTTACAAGTTTGGTATAGAAATACTAATAAGATATGTAATACACGAGAAATGCACAAATTTATGTATAGAAACTAACGAAAACCCGAATATACATATCATATATACATAGTAGGTTATACTACATCTCTTAAAGTTAATTCAACGCGAACCAACTGTAACGTTGTGTGCGCAAACGTTGTATCGTATTGTATAATAGCTACGACTCCAATGAATAGGACTGAAATGAATCTTTATGATCTTTTTATTGTCGATATATGAAACACACACACGCACTCACAAACATACAGATACATACATACATATACAATAATGTACATACGTGCAGAATGACATACCACGTAAGTATGCCTAATAAGGAACAACAGTGATCACTATGGTAGGTAGTTATGGTTATGACGATAATGGTGGTGGTAGGATGGAGGGGGTAAAGTAGAGTTGGGTGGGGGGTGGGGTTGAAAAGAGCACGTTTTATATAAATTTCGTTTAACGATTTTGTAAGTGAACCATGACTTTCTGGGTTCCCCAACTCGCATAGTATATCACCTCTTCTCATCCTCCTTTCTTTTCTACCTCCTTCCCCCTCCTCCTGCTCTCTCTCTCTCTCTTTCTATTCGTTTCTTCTCATCCAACCTTTTGCTGCGCTCGTTCCGGTAAGTTCGTCAGGGCTCGTGTTCGCAGGCACTCCCACTCGTCCAGAGACAAGTAGCAAAAAGCATCGCTTTTTGCATTAAGTATGACCCCGGCACGCTACTCACTCGTACCCACTTCTTCTTTCACTCCTTCTCCCTCATCCCGCTACTTTCCCGTTCTCCCTCCTTTCCTCCCATCTCTCCCACAACCTCCTCCTCCTCCTCCTCCCCATTACTGCTGCTGCTACTGCTTTCCCTATCCATCCCTCTTCACATCTTCGACATGGACTCCCATTTATTTGCACTCTCCACAGGAAATACGTCATTACTTAATATTTTGTTTCATTTTCAATATCGGACGATATACTGCTTCATTTATTACAAATCATTCGAGAAATTATGTCTCATAATTTTATTTTGCAATATCAAATTGTACCTTTCACGATTTATGGAAATGGTTGTACTGCAATATTTTATTTCATTTTCAATATAGGATCGGATATTTTTCTCATTTCATTATTTGAAACATTTATTTTTATTATTTTGTTTGTTTTAAAATATAAAATTGTATGACTGTTTTTTTAATGGTATTTATATTGTAAAAGGTATTCATTGTGGTAACAAAAAATTACGGTATCATATAATATTTATTATTATTATTTTGCATTTAGATTATCAACTATTTGGTTATTCGAAAAATAATTTTAACGTATGTATTAGATATGAAATTTTTTAAATTAGTTTGTGGAAATAACCGTAAAAGATATTCACATTGTAAACGAGATTCCATTATTATTTAATATTAATTTTCATTTTGGATCCCAGGTAAACAAATTATTCAAGAAATAATTTGAATACATTAAATGTTGTAAATTGTGTTCGAATAAGTTAATGGGAATAATCATAAAAAATATTCACAATGCAAAAGAATTGCAGTTGTTATCTAAATTTATAAAATTATCTGAATCGGTTTATGAGAAAAACCATAAAAAGAACACACACTATAAGAAAATGATGTCATCGCATAATACTAATTTTCATTAGGCATATCGACAACACCCCATTCAATGAATCAAGAAATAATTTGAATACAAGTACCATCTATCTAGACCATGTGTCTAATTTTTCATCGTGCGAATCAGTTTATGGGAACACTTATGAAATAAACTCACATCGCATGAGAGAATTACGATCATACTTAATATTTATTTTCACTTTTCTTATCAAGTATACGCTCTCCATTAAAGTCATCCGAGAAATAATGATCATTCGTACATTTAAATATTGTAATTTTTCATCGTGAGAATTATTTCACGAAAATTACGAGTAATTCACGATGCAAAAATATTACGCGTAATCAGTTAAAAATTTACATTTTAATTTATCATTTACATTCGTGAGATGATCATTTGTTATAAAATATTCAAATACAAATTACGTGTGGATAATTTTTGATCGTGCGAATGGATTTATGTGAACGTTTGCAAAAGCTCTTCACAATATAAGAGAGTTTTCTTTTTATATAAATATATATATATATATATGTGTGTGTGTGTGTGTGTCTGTATAGGATTGAATGATTTCATTCATATGTACGTGCCCGGAAGATTAGAATTTTGTAGAGGCCTCGGCTAGCAGCTGTTCCGATGTTATCCATGAGCCAGCAACCAGTCAACCACCACCGGTCGCTGCTGTTGCTATGGTTTATCGGAACATTTTCATTCCTTGCCAAATTTAAACGTTCGACAAATAAATTTCAAAGATATATGTATAAAATAACGTATCCTGTTATTCAATATTCACAATAATAATAATAATTATTATTATTGTTATTATAATTATAATGATAAAGATGGATATTTGATAATGAATAAATTTCATTTAGTTTAAATACTTGCACGTATTCGTTACGTGCGTTCATAAGTGTGTGCGTACAACATTTAAACTGTCCTGGCACATCGTTAATTGCGATTTCGTGACAATTTCGAAAAATGCTGGAAGCGTTCCGCGCGCGTTCATTGTAAAACGCGGAGAGTGCTCTTTTTTTTCCTCCTCCTCTTCCTCCTCCACCCTTTTTTTACCTCCTTTTTATTTCTTTCTTTTTTTTTTTTTTTTGAAGTGTTAATGCATACTTCAGTGCCGTCTACCCGGAGAGTGTAGTTATCTCGAGTAAGCCGAAAGTTTATCCAATTTCTCGAGCAATTCTTTTTCTCTCTCTCTCTCTTTCTTTCTTTATTGTAGTACGAGTAAAAACAAAAATTAAAAAAAAAAAAGTAGAAGAAAGTAACGATGCAAGCATAAATAAAAAAAAAAGAGAGAACTTCTTTTTCCCCGTGCAAATAAAAATGGTCGAAAATAGGAAGAAAGTGTAACTTTAAATGGAATGAAAAGAAACATTTAATTACAAATCGATTTTCATTCAGAAAATTCTTACGAAACGATTAAATACGTCACACGAAAAAAAATTCAGTTTAAAGCGAAGAATCTCATTTTTCAACGAGAAATGAATTTAAAAAAATTCATCGTAATTTTTTCCTTATCATAGGGTAGCATAATGAAACATTGAAACAAATGTAATCTAGATAACTATGTATGTGGATACATACCAATGGAAGGGGAAAGTACCAATAAAGTATTGCCAAGGGTTACGAAGCACACACCTGTCCGGATCTCACAAAACGAGGAAAACCCACAAATTACACTCGCCATTCGTGAATGTTGCGAAGTAGTAAACTTTCCTTCATCCTCTATTTCAATACGATTTTGATGTAGCGTAATAAAAAGAAAGAAGAAAAGATAAAAGACAAAGAAAGAAAAAGACCAATTTTTTATTATACAAAAGTAAAAGAGAAACGATAGATAGAAAATAGTCAAAGATGAATAGATTAGTTAGATAAATTAATTGAATAAATAAAATGAAAGATAGAAAAGGAGGAGCCCTCCTTTACTTCTTCGCAACACTACGACACGTCATAGTTTTGTCGATGATTACCGGCTTGCTCGTGTGCGTGCGCGCGAGAGAGAGAAAGATAGAAAGAGAAAGAAAGAGAGAGAGAGAGAGAGAGAGAGAAGTTCGATATCGATTTTTAAAGATTTTCCTACGGTAGAAAACTTATTAATATATTTATATACACGTGTATATATATATATATATTTATATACGTATGCATAAAAAAATACAAAGATGATTGTTATTAGGAAAAACAACAAATCTACGAATTACTTTGAAATAGAAGAAGTAGAAATAGAAGTAGAAGTAGTAGAAGAAGAAGAAAGTAGAATAAGTTAAAGTCGACGATCTCTCTCTTTCTGAAACGCGAACGGAGCGAGAATAAGAGAAACGGTATCAACGAGGTTGTCACGACGACTGACCGAACTGACGGCAGAGTGCGACATAACAGCCCTTTGCCGGGTCGACGCATGCGTCCCCGCCACCCCGTGCCCAACCCTATTTTCCCACAGCCACCGTCCTTCCTATGACCGTGTCCATCTTTTTCCCCTCTCGTGTGTCTCTCATTGTTGCATCACTGCCAAATGCAACCGGTGCCGTACAACAACTCGCTCTTCTCTTCCTCTTCCTCTTTTTCTTCCTCTTCTTCTTCTACTTCTTCTTCGTCTATTATTCGTTCTTACTCTTCTTACTCTTATTCTTATTTTGCTATATTTCTTCCCTTTTAGGAATTTAGGTATAGATACAGGTAGGTGTTGTATGAAAAAGGGAGAAATACCGAGGGGTTCTCTTTTCCACTCGTCTACCACCTGCGTTGCCTTTGGAATCGTTTTTATATATACCTTTCTCTCTTTCTTTTTCTTTTTCTTTTTCTTTTCTTTTCTGTATTTTTTTCTTTTCATCATCCGTCTCACCTTAGCCTTTTACCACTTCCCCGTTTATCCTCATATCATCCCTTTCCCTTTTTTTTTCTTTCTTTCTTCCTTTTTTTTCCTTCTTTTGACTCTCACGTTTCTTTCATCTCGTTCTTTGTTCCAGCTATTTCCGCGTTTATTTGACTTGTACGATCGTTTTAAAACCATACACATATTTATATATATATATTTATGTGTATATGTTGTTCGAGGACGTTAAGCGTGTTACAGGTGACACTTAAAGTTCCAAAGTAATTGAAACGTGAATGGGTAATACAATACCAACGTTGAAGGATAGTCATCATACTTATTATAAACGTGTTATTAGATACATTAGAAAAACTTTTTATTACAGTATAATGTCATCATTTTGACGATCAATGAATGACCCAACCCAACCAATAAATATCTACAATCACGATCACAATATTTATACGTTTTAATATTTTTCATTTAATTTATTTTATGATTTTTTGTTTTTATTCATATCATATATATTAAAATAAATTTATCTCCATTTTGAAATTGAAATAACTTTTGTAAAATATATTTCATTATTTGTCTAAATATTATTTTATTTTTATTGTATTTTATTTTCATTTCATACGTCACGCTTATGACGAATTATTTACCTTATGTTTATACGACGATTGTAATTAAATATCACAGAGATTTGTTTTCCATGCATATTTTCTTTCACCTTTTGAATCGGTTTTTAATTCGTCCTGTCAATTACTTCGATAAATCGATAATAGTCGGTAGATATATTCACTGTGTGTTTCGATTAATAGTAAACATCAACCGTGGCGCCATCTGCCTGATAAATTATCAAACAATCACGTTGATTATTTGATGCATACGAGAGTGTAATGTTGTGCAATATTTATAGAAAAACATTCTTCAAAAATAATTAAAATGGGAAAGAAAAACAAAGTTCAGAATTTAGGAAAATCATTGATCAGAGATCGTTTTGGTTCTTCCACCGCTAGAAAATTTCGTGGAGATTTTTCTAAGGTAATAACATAATAGAAAATATGTTTATATTTTTACACTTTTACATATTTAGAATAGATTAAAACATGTGTTAATATAAAATATTTAATATTAATTATATTACGTGGTTTTAATAATTATAAACAATTTTAAGATTATTTCAACATAAATGTGTTAAAAATGTTTATTTTGAGGTTATCTCAATAGCAATTTGATACTCAGATCATTTGTGTAATTTAATTTTCATTTTATATTTTAAAAGCCAATTAATAATAATAATTTATGTTTTAAAGCTACATTCAGAAAACGTAAACGATGGATACGATTGGGCATGTCTAAATCTTCAATCGGTTACCGAGCAAAGTTCTTTTGAAGAATTTCTAGCCACTGCAGATCTTGCCGGAACAGAATTCAATGCAGAAAAGTTAAACATTAAATTTGTTAATTTACAAAATTTGCCTGGGTTATTGAGTAAGGATGAGAAAAAGAAAGTTTTGGAAGAACATGAGAAACATAAAGGGTTTCTTAAAATACCAAGAAGACCCAAGTGGGATAGTTCTACCACAGCACAAGATTTACAAGCTAAAGAGAAAGAAGAATTTTTAGAATGGAGACGTAATTTAGCAGCGTTGCAAGAATCCGAAGGCCTTATTCTTACACCTTACGAAAAGAATTTAGAATTTTGGAGACAATTATGGAGAGTAGTTGAACGTAGTGATGTTGTCATTCAAATTGTCGATGCACGTAATCCTTTATTATTCCGTTGTGAAGATTTGGAAAACTATGTTAAAGAGATTGATCCTAAGAAAATGAATTTAATTCTTATCAATAAGGCAGACTTTTTAACCGATAATCAAAGACAATCGTGGGCAGAATATTTTACGAGTATTAATATGAGAGTTGCATTCTTTTCTGCTAAATTAGCTGCGGAAAATGAAAAAATTGAAGAAGAATCCGAGGAAGATGTTGAAGATTCTGTTGATGCAGAAAAGGATGATGAGAGTGATGATGAAAGTGGTAATGAGAGTAATGAAATTAATGAAAGTAGTGATGAAAGTGATGAAAATAAGGAAGAATTGTTGCATAATGTAACAAAAAATATAGAAAAACAAGATAAAGAGTCGTTGAATAATTTAACGAAGAATACAGAAATACAAGATAAAGATGATGAAGTGCCAGAGCTCGTAGAAAATAAATCATTGATTCAAAATTCTTCAGAATTATTAACCAGAGATAAACTGATTCTATTATTTAAATCAATATATAAAGAAAAAACATATATGGAAGGAGTTACAACGATTGGAATGGTAGGGTATCCTAATGTTGGAAAAAGTTCAACAATTAACGCATTATTACAATACAAAAAAGTTTCTGTATCAGCTACTCCAGGCAAAACGAAACATTTCCAAACTTTATATCTAGATAAAGATTTACTTTTATGCGATTGTCCTGGCTTAGTAATGCCATCATTTGTTTGTACTAAAGCTGATATGATTTTAAATGGCATATTACCGATAGATCAAATGAGAGATCACGTTCCACCGGTAACATTACTTGCTACATTGATACCGAAATATGTAATTGAAGATATGTATGGAATTATGCTACCTATACCAGCAGAAGGAGAAGATCCAGATCGACCACCAACTGCAGAAGAATTTTTAAATGCTTATGGATGTAAGTTGTTATTAAAAATTCAATTCAATTTTATTTCTTAATTACTCATCTAATAATTTATTTTTACATTTAGAAAGAAAATTATATTTAAATTATAATAAATATTATTGTGTAATGAATTCGTTTTCAGATAGCAGAGGTTTTATGACACAGAATGGTCAACCAGATAATCCACGAACTGCTCGTTACGTTTTAAAAGATTTTGTAAATGGAAGACTTTTATATTGCGTTGCTCCGCCAATGCAAAATCAAAATGAATATCACCAATTTCCTCCTCCACGAAGAATTAAAACAGAAAATACTCATATAACACCTAGAATGGCTCGTATAATTGGAGGGAAGAAAACTACGTCTGAGGAATTGGATAAAAAATTTTTAAGACAACAATCTATTGGTGTTCATGCTAGAGGTGTTGCTGGAAAAGCACGTGGATTACCACAGAATGCTAGTAATAAGTAAGTATTTTTAAATAATATAAATTATATAAAATCATTTGTATGTATGTATGCATGTACGTGTGTGTGTGTATGTGTGTAACGTTAAAAAATATTTATTACTTTTAGTGCTATAGCTGGTTCTGCAGCTAATTCAATTGCTGGTTCAATGCAAAATCTTTGTATTGAGGAGAAGCCATGGAAAAAAATTAACAAACATTGTAATAAAAAGAAACGGGAAAAAGCTAGAAGATTATACAGTCATCTCGATCAACATTAATACAACAAAAATATAACGCATAAATTGTGATCTTTCTAGTTTTAGGTATTGGCTAAGTTTTAATACATTGATTAAATAACAAAAATTATTGAATTTTAAGTAAATGAAAATTCACTTTATATAAAATCATATAAAAAATGAATAAATTATGTGTATAATAAATATTGTAAATTACAATATACGGCTATCATATCGAATTTTCTAAGATTACATAATAGCGGTGGATAAAAGGATTTTATGATCTATTGGTTTAAGAATATACGTCATGTCTTTATTTTATGCGACATATTTTTAATTTTCGTTCCTCATGCCTCATCCTTACAAGTCGACCAACTTTGTATGAATTGCTCCATATACAAGAGATTATAATAAAGTTATTTTACGTTTTTGTAACCTTTATGTTTATTCAGACTAATATTTAGTCGAAATATATACATAAATATATACATCGACATCCTATTTCTCAATACAATTTGATACTTTGGCGCAGATATTCGCTATAAATTTTATACATATTATATAAATATGCAAGATTTATAAAATTTCTTTAACCGAAAATGATTTAATTATTTAAATAGGAAGCACTTATCATTCTTCATAATTATGATCCTTAAATATCCAGATCAATAAATTCAGAAAAGGATAATTAAATTACATACATAATTAAGTTATTTTTATATAAATTAGATTCGAAGAACATCGTCAGTTCCTTTCAATTTGATAATAGCATTATTCATTTTTAGTAGAAAAGTACCGTGTGCAAAATTGTTCTAACAAATTTCGATTCAAATTCATGCAGCAATTCGTCTATGTCATTATCTAAGTCTTCACTGTTAGCCAACTGAAAAGAAAAAAAAGTTTTGTTATTATTTATATGTACAATACTCTTTTCTTAACTATATTAGAGATAAATAATAATATCAATAAATAAATTACAAAGAATAATTAATATATTAACACGTTTGATATTATGCCACAAAGAAGAAATTCCAATTATAGTTCAAAAATTATTTCATTTACCACATATGTTATATATATTATTGTAAATGTGTGATGTAGATTGTCGATGGAAATCGATGTATCATGGAAATGTGACACTGGTAACAAACATGTTAATATATCTTTCAATATGTTAAACATTAAACCTCTTTTATTGAGTTTTCTGTTCAAGTAACAATAATTTATCAGTCATAAAAAACATGTTGGCCATTGGTGACCGTCACAGCCTGAACTGAAAATCTAAAGCTAGTTCGTAGAGACTGGCATTGTTTTGTAGGGTTTACCGTGTTAAATAATATATCATATAATAATTATAAACATTCAAACGAGATAGATATAAATATATATATAATAAATACAATGAGTCAGATGAATATTTGTACCCCATCATAGCTTTAAACGAAAGGGCAATTTTTAAAATTCTTATATGAATGAAATTGGGATTAGTAAACTTTCAAACTCAAACATAAATTCTATCACAAAATCACATGTCATAAATATCATTTAATATAAACAGTAACAAAATTGATATCACGAGAGTATATAAACAGTTTAGGCACATTGGATTACTACTAGCTCCCGATTGATCACGCAACGTGAGTATGGTTAGTAACGTGAATGAGTGACCCATTACGAATCCAGAAAAAAAAGATAAAAATCGTGTACTGTTGATTCCAGAGAGTCGATAAAAAGACGCTCGGCTTTTGGTATATTCAATAAATGTGAGAAGATGGTTAGTAGAAAAGAGTTACTCGAATTCCTAAAACGAAGATTAAAAAAACAAAAATAAAAAATAAGAATTGTAAATACCACAGTGACTAATTCACAGATGAGAAATGATCCAACTGTAGCTTCTTCATGATTATCCTGAATATCAATATTGATAAGATGTACAGGCTGATTGTCTTCTTGAGTTCTCGATTCCATGCATTCGATTACTTGATCATATACACGTTCTTCACATGTGATTAAAATATCGAATTTGTCTTTTGATAATTGAAATCTTTCAGGTTTAGGTTTTATCCGACGGTTTCTATCCAACATGTGTAGCAGTCCATTTTGTGTATAACTAAATAATTATAGGTTATTGTATTTCATTACAAAACAATTAATTTCTACAATTAAAAATTTAAGGATACAGGAATTCTGAGTTATTACATTTTTAATTGTAAAATAATATAATTAAAGTATAAAATTAGAGATTAAGTTATTATGAATGCATATAAATAAAAATTTTTTATCGACAAATAATAAAATATAACAGAGATAAATATATTACTATTGTTTATCCTTGTTTAACAAATCGTTATAGATCTCTTCATAGGATGTTCCAAAGTCATAAATGTTAGGACGATCTGGAGCATTTCCTGGTAATTTGACTTTATCTCCAGTACCAAAAGATTTAACGTTAAAGCCTTTTTTACTGAAAGAAGTAGTTAACAGTTGTTAGTCTGTCTGAAATAGATTAATCTAACTTTTTTTTTTTTAATTAATTATTATCTTTTCATTATTATTATCGAGATCTTTCCCAAGTGGTTGACATAACCTTTTACCTTAGGAAGGCATGTGCTTCCATACTCCTGTTCATATTACTGGAGCAAATAACGGCTACGCTAAGTAAATTAGGGGCCGGCATTATATTATAGACCAAATTTGTAATAAAAAATAATCCTGAGAATAATCCTAATTATTAGCTAATATAAAAATTAAAATATATTTTTCAACGCCAATTTCGATACGTTGTACACATTGATTATTATTAATAATATTATTGTAAATTTTATATACAACAAAGTAATATATGTATTTATATTTATATAATTAAACCAAATAGTCTAATAATATTAATTTTTTATTCAAGTTATCGTTTCTTCATTGTACTATCTTGCTACTTTCGAATCAGCGTTGTCCTGTAACACGTATTAATTCTTTCAACACTAGATGGCATTGTTGATATCTTTCAAAACAAGTTCTTCGTAAACAGAGCATCCGATTGGTTGCATTGGAACCACTTGTCATTATGTACGAATTCTTATTGTTTAAATCAAACACAATTAGGTGATTGGTCGACAATAAAATAAAATATAATAGCGGGTGTTTAAAATTCCAATAGTGAAAGTAATCAATTAATTGAATTCATTCGATCAATACAGTGTCATCGAATAATAAAATTTTGTTAAAGTTCAGGTATATTTATATATAAAATAAAAGATAATAATTATAAATATAATTAAAAATTGAAACGAATAACATTTAAATATGTAAATATATACGAATATTATTGCGAGCATCGAAAAGTAAAGAAATAAGAAAATTAACAAATTTGGGGTTGGATGTTGGATTTAGCTGAGGGTTTGTAGATGGCGGGGATGGATTGTACACTGGATATGGGTAATGTGTAAGAAGTTCGTCTAAAGTAGAAAAAGGGAACTCTAACACGTGGTTTTGATAATCGATCGGGACATAAGCTAGCTGACCCGCCGAGTAGGAGACTCACTTTGCAAAGCGTGCACGTCGATGTGTCCGAAGGAACGTAGCGGAACCAGAAACAGTATGGCTGGAGGATTTCAGCTGTTTCATGTCAGTGTGTGAGTGTCGATGAGTGAGAGAAGAAAAGGATCATTGCTGCTCATTCTTTTCACTGTGAATTTCTAATTAATGTAAGTATAATTATATGTAAATTAATACCTTTTTTTTGTTCGCAAATTTAAGTTCAATGTATGTAGATAAGTTTCTATATTTTATATTTGATTTTGATCGTTCACTATTTCATCCTTTTTCTATTAATCACTTTTTTATTGATATTGTCAATATAGATTTAAAGTCGAATTAATATCAAATATCTATTGAGCTTCTTATCATTTATTGATGAAATGATAACATTTTTTGATATTAAGATGTTCTTTTTTATCGATTTTCAGAGATTATATTGTCAGATGCAATATTGTTATATATATAGAATGATGGTTGTTATTTATTTTTAATACTATAATGGCGGAATACGTGAAATTTAATTAAATTTTAAAATAATAAATAAAATAACAAATTTATTAGGAAAGAATTAATATTAAAAATAATTAATAATAAAATATTAAATAGACTATATGAATTTATTATTCGTATGAACAAATATTTTTATTAACAATTTCAGAAAAGTGATGGCTAATTTTATATCTTGACGACTTCTTAATTGAAGGGCGTTCAATGGCCTCGCATTTTTATTCTATAATTTAATATGATTTTAATTATGAAACATTACATTTTTATATTTACATGTGACTTACATTGTTGTAATATTTTTATTAGAAAATTCGTTTCGAAATATTTTAAAATTATGAAATGAAATAAATTTAAAAATTCAAATCTTTAGTGGCGTCAGCGCCATTTTTCAAATTGAAACTTGCTTCCGGATCCAAAGAAGGTTAAAGCGGTTTGCTATCATGTTTTTTAAATCCCTAAGGTGCTTTTATATTTAATAGTCTCGTCATACGTAAAAAGTATGATTGGATATGAAGAATGAGTCAGAAGATTTGTCTATGCTCGAGTTTGAAATTAGTTTGAATTTGAAGTTGATAAAAGTTTAAATGTCATTAGTCATTATATATGTATAAATAAGAATTATTTTTATTTAAAAAAAAAAAAAATAATGTGAACGTTTTAAAGAAGTTTGTGTTTGTTGATCAAGTCCTGCCAACGTAAGTAAACACTTATTGAACAATTTGTAGGGTTTTCACAATTTTCATGAGTATAAGCAAAAATTCATTGTCAATTATCTTTCTTTGTAAGATAAGAAAAAAAACATTGATGAATCAACAGTGAAACAATTGAAAGTGAATCTTATTAAATCTTAAACAAGTATTTTTGAACATACTATATTTGAAATTA
Source organism: Polistes dominula (assembly GCF_001465965.1). Next base: position 4,125,463 of record NW_015148971.1, on the reverse strand, counting down.
GATTGTCTTTTGTTAATGTTCAACTAATATTTGAATTTTATTCACAATTATTTTCTAAATGATCTGTGATTCTTAACAGGTTTACCTAACCTAAAAATTATTAGACATTTCCAAATGTCAAATCTGTGTTTAACATTATGATTATAACAATGATAGATACATGTTAGAAGATGTTAATTCTTAAATAACATTTTATTAACTTGTAAGAATATTTATTTCATTTATTTTACTTAGATTACTTTAAAAAACATTTATGGCTATTTTACTTTCAATACATTGAAGTCGATAGGTATACAGTATTTAATCAATATTGAATTGTGTTAACTGATATATTTTATTAAAGCTTTCATAAACAGAAAATAAACTAAAGTATGTGTGATTTTAAATGAGTTACATTAAAAATCATATTTTACTGTTTCTATGGTCTTTTTAGTACGCATTGATTTTATACAAATATTTTCATATTCTTATTAAGACACTGCTTGTCTAGGAATATCAGATTTGAGTTAATAGATTCAATTAATAGTTTATTTATGAAATTGATAAATTACCATTTATTGCATAAATAAAAGTTTAGAAATACATGCTGAAATTGTTTATGACATAAAAATTCATATAATTGCACAAAAACTTTATTCTATAAATTTGATGTTACTAAATTTTCTTATCAATATTTCATAAAATTATTCTTGCATTATTTAAAAGTATTTAGGTCTCCAATATAAATGTTAATCATCATTTTAAATAAGTTAGTAAATTTGTTTTACAAATTTTAATTTTTTTGTTTAATTGTGAAAAAAGTTATTAACATTATTAATAAAAATCAACAACAACATGTAATGTTTACTATGACGTAGTTTAAAAATAAAAAATAAAAACAATATAGAAATCTTATAATTAAAGTAAGTGTCAATAAATATAAGGTGGTGGTGTCATCTGTCGAAATTCTGACGTCACTGGTCAATGCCATGACGTCATTGGGGTCTTTGCGTTAGACCATTTATTCATCATAATAATAATTCTTGAAGAAAAATTTCTGACAGACGGTTGTGACTGGTAGATTTCTAATTAAGAATATTTTCTTCAACAATTCATCTACTTCATATTAAATAAATAGACTTTACAAGGAAGTAATTTAATTGGTCAGACTTGTTGAACAAGACAAAACTTATCTCGGTTGTTCATCTCGCCAAGTAAAATTAAACGGTAGCTCAGATATATATTGCGAAAATTTATCTGTAAATAATAAAAATAATAATAAAAAATATACAAATTCTTATCGATCGATTTTATAAAGATCGAGTTGCAATAATAATTGTATGCTTTGTAGGTTAACTTGTAGGGAATTAAAAAAAGAAAGAAAAGAAAAATGGAAGGTACTTCCATTTTTTAAAAAATTTTCAACATTTTACTTTTCGGTGTCACACATACACATACATTCATTAAAATATTGCTAAACATACTCTAATGCAACCTTACACATATAATATTTCTGTATATATTTACATACCTTATGTGTTCTCGTTTTATTACCGATTTTTTATTTCGCAAAAATGTCGCACATTAATTGAAAGGTGCAAAAGAAAAGAGTTTTTTTCTTTTTTTTTTTATTCATTTTCTAAAAATCCATCATTTCGCGCGTGCTACTCATTAAAATAACATGCCCGCTTATATTTTTTCTATTTCTTTTTTAAATTTTTTTTTCTATTTTGTTCCCAACAATTTTTCCTTTTATTTATTTTTATTTTTTTCCCGTTTTGTGGTTTTCTGTCTTCGATGAGAACAGGTCAACCATTTTTTTATTCATGCTTTCTTCTCGTGATCTTTCGTACTTAGAAAGAGGTTTAAGTATGAATGTTCTGCGAATGAAGTTATTGTTAGCAATACAAAGAAGATAGGCAGAAATTGTGCAAATTAAAATAATGAATAGAAATATGTTTTTATATAATTGATATCTACAAAAATTTATAAGAGAATTTTTGAATATTTATTTATTAAATCAAAGATTAATATTTTCTATAGTATTATTATATAAATAATAAAACTATTAATAGTTTTATTATTTATTAGTAAGTGTTGTATAAATTAAGTAGTTATTACATTTTGTCGGATATAAATAAATAACTATTAATATTATATTATTTATTTGATCGGTATAATTTTGAAAAATTCTATTAACAAATATTTTAATTAAAATATTTTAACTCTTAATTAAAAATACCGCAATGATAAATACCACCTTAATATTTTTTTCTACACTAAGTTAGTAACTTGTTAAAAAACAGAATTACAGATCATTTTCTAACACATTGTAATTATTATTCATAATTATTATTACATCTTTAATATAGTTTTACTTAAGTAATAAAATATGCAATAAAGTATGGCGCGTGTCTCAAGGTTGAAAATAAGCTCAAATAAAAACGATGGTCGGGTTCGCGATTCGTCACATTTAGGAGCATACTATCGAACGCGATATATTGTATACAACGTTGCATTAATCCTATTCAAAAGAGTCATTCAAAATGTAGCACATCGATTGGATATAAAAATGTTTCCCTTTATTCTTTTTTTTATTCTATTCTCTTTTGTATATTTTTGCAAGTTCGTTTGTTTGTATTTTAATTTTCAATAATAGTCTGATGAAAAAAGGCGACACTCTCGATTACCAGGATTTACGAGATATTGCAAATTATCGACGTTTCCAACGATTCCTACTTGGAATAGTTACAAGAGAATCGATATTCGAGTAATTGGGACTATGCTATATATGTATATATAGCTGTTGAAAGCTACAACTGATAATCGAACCATTCTCTACCGGCATAACGATCATACACACATGTATGTATATATATTAATATGTATGTAGCACGACAATGCTACAAGTGTCGTCATTGTTTTAATTTATTATTATTTTATCAATCAATTTTTATTATTCTTATTAATAATCATAGTCCTTTTTCTAATCTTTAAATTAAAATATTACATTTTTACTAATCAAATCAATTTATATACTTATTTAATAAAATTCATAAAAAAATTTGGTATATATATATACGATAAATAATAATCATGTATTACAAAATTTATTGTCAATTATTTTTACATTAGATTTTATTCTTATTAGAACTTTTTCATTTATACTTTTTAATATATTCTTTTCAGTTAAAAAATTTAATAACTTTTATAACAGTTAATATTAATAATATACCAATTTTTGATATAATATAATGTTAAAATTGGTCTCTAAAAAATTCAAATAAAATCAAAATGATTGTATAAAATTTATTTGATTGTTCTTATATAGTGTGTGTTACATGCTTATAAATCTTCGTGCTTGAAATTATCGATTGAATAGAACAATTCTAGCCAGCGCAAATACGTATATATACACACGTGTTTACTTTGTGAAAATATTGTAAGAAAAAAGAAATTCTAAAGAATCGTTATTATTATTATATGTATAATAATATCTACGTTCTAATAAACATTACATATTTTATATAATACGAAGGGATATCAAACGAATACGGTAATTCGAAACTACGATTAGAAATGTTATCTTTACTTTCTTCCCTCAATAAATCGGAATAAAATGATACACATTATTCGTAAAGTGAATAAAATAATGATATCGTATCAGTACATTTTTTCTATTTCATCATAAATTTTTTTTTCTCTTTATTTATCTCATTAAAATATTGAATAGGTTTTTCACGTAAAGCTTTTGTATGTTTTCGATCAATTCCATAGGATAGACAAGGATAACAAGCTATTTGATAGGAATTAAGAACTGTCTGCCTTTTCAACCTCCATATATTCATTTTCACGTATAATATGCGTGTGTGTGAAGGGGGATGGTATGTGTGCGTGTATATATGTGGGTATGTGTCAAGCAAAATGTGATAGAATAAATCCGTCAGTAAAAAAATGCTCCAATATTATTTCTAACACTTGGAATGTCTATATGTTTGAATATGTGTATGTGTGTGTGTGTATGAGAAAGGGGGAAAGGTGCGTTTCTCGTATCAGACACTGCGGATACGTCCCATCCTTCACTTGAACACCCTTTGTTGGGATTATCGTTGGTGAATGCAAGAAGGGGTCATCGAATGGTGTGGGAGATTAACAAAGGTTAAACGTTTCGATTATGATGGAAAATAATATCCAACTTTCGAATTAAATAATTTAAAGTACATTAATTATATGCGTTTATTCATAAATCTTGTGTAAAAAAACAAGTATTAATCCGTATTTTGAAAAAGAAACAAATTGGAGAACTTTAGTTTTATTTCTTTTGTTTGTGGGGTCACGTAAATGGTAGCAGGTACTCGATCAAACGGAATATGAGAACTTTTAAAGGATTAAATAGATAAGGGTTGACTATAAATTAATTTTTTTATTAGATTGGTAAATACCAATAACGAAAAGATGACTAATAGATTAGTCATATTATAATGGATTTTGGTCTTATATCATTTAGAAAAAATAGGTCACGGATTTAATATTATTTGGTAGTTTTTGTCACGGAAGATTGGGGATAATTTAGTTATAATAATTAATTTATTTGCTATATTTCAAATATGTTTATATATATAATAAAATATAATATATATACAGTATAGAGAGAGAGACATATAGTATAATATGCGTATGTAAAATGGAAACAAAAATGGAGGAGCAACTGTAGGGGGTTGATGTAAAATTGAGGAGAAAGATCTTGTACTATATATTCAAATGATATTTTATACTACATATAATATATAGTAATAGTACTTTATAAATATATAATAAAACATAGGGTATATACATATATATAGTATATATATATAGTATAGATAATATATATCTATAGTATAAAAAGAAGAATAGAAGAGCTATTGTTAGGGATGGTGTAAAATCTAAGAGAAAGCAAAGATGATTGAGAAAAAGAAATTGAGATAAAGATATAAAATAGGAGGGAAAAGTAAATATACGAAGACAGCGTGTGTCTCAACGGCGACAATGTGGGCAGCATGGTAACTTATTGATTGCTCCATAGAAATTGGCCGGCGCCGCCCGTGTCGCATCGGTCGATCGCGTTTTCTTCGCACATGTTGACGTCACACCATGCTATTGATTTTCCTTACAATTGAGCCACCCTATTGGCTACCCGACTCAAACTGCGCGCGCATCTTTTCACTAATGGCGTCTCACTTCTCTTTCTCTTTCTCTTTCTCTTTCTCCCTTACTTGCGTTCTATCTTTCTTTCTTTTTCTAACTTCGAACGGCAGCCGCCGCCATCTTTATTCGGAGTTCGACATACCCTTTCGACCTTGTTTGTAGTGCCAGTCGCGGTACCACTCGTCGTGGTGGGCCCCGTCTTGGTAGGGATTCTTATTCCTTTTAGGGTAGGGACGATTCACAGACCAGGGTGCGTCCCAACGCATAGGATTTTTCAGAGTAAGGATTGTGTAGAGGGTAGTAAGACGACAGGTAAGCTATCCCTCTAGAGAGATAGCCATGCTTTTTTTTTCTGTCTTTCTCTCTCAGTGGGGATTTGCGAAAAGGGTTAACATCTTAGAGAGGGATTTTCTTTCTTATTATTTCTATAAAACATCCGAGACCTAATCGAATTATTTTCTTTTTTTCACCTGACAATTTCTACATTATTCTTTTCAGTTCCTCTATTTTCTTTTTTTTTTTTTTTTTTTAAAGAAAAGAAAAAATAATTAGGGTTTCATAAAAATACACAAAATGCATATAACCAAAATGGATGACGGTCTGATCCATTGTCCACTTTGGTTATCCAATAATGAAATTCATCGATAAAAGGTAACAGGTAGTCTCGAACGAAACTATTTTTTTTTTAAATGTAATAATTATAATAGCAACAGTAGCAGTAGCAACAACAACAGCAACAGCAGCAGCAGCAGCAACATGTATTAATAAAATACAATAATAATACTTTAGATATTGAACCGAGTAGAGGAAAAAATGGAACAGTTAACTCGATTAGAATATTATCAATAATAATTTTTTTTATGTATATTATAGTCTACACACACGCACGACCCGTAATAGAAACTATGTTTTAAAATCAAACCAAAGATATAATGAATAGAAAGCTAGATTGATAGTTAGATAGATATATAGATAAATAATTAGATAGATAAAAGAAAGAAAGAAAAAAGAAATTTGGAGATAAAGTTAGAGGGGAGAAAAACGTCTTAGGCTTACTCGTTATCATTGTATAGAACTTATATGAAAAGGGCTTAATTTTTTCGGATTTGTTCGAAAAAATGGCGTAGGCGCAGTCGTTCGCCTTCTACATACTCTTTCCCCCTCCCTTTCTCACTCTCTCTCTCTTTCTCTCTTTCTCTTACACATACGTCGATCGACGCAGGCGCCCGCAGTGCACTTGACTCTCAGCGACCGACATTACCAAAACGTAGGAGCATTGCTAGCTGTTCTCGGCATCGGGGTGGATCTGCGAGAGCGAGAGAGACGGCTGCGTGAAAGAAATATACACACACACACATACACATACACACGTACACACATTTCACATACGCACACGTTACACGTACACACGTTAACGCAAATACGCACATAATATAAATATTAAAAAAGAAAAAAGGAAAAAGTTATAATTAATAATATGCAAATCGAAAGATCGTTACTGTCATTGTTAATAATAATATAATAATAATAATAATAATACTAATAATAATGTTCTCGTCTCGCAGTATGTATCTCGATCGTCGATCGTCGTCTAGTGCACCGAGATAGTAATCTCGAGTGTTATTTTTTTTTTTCAAATCTATATCTCTCTATATATATTTTTTCTCTCTTTCTCTCTCTCTCTGTCTCTCGTTTCCTTTCTCCTTTTATCTCCATTTCTCTACCAGTCGGTTCTAATCGCGGTTGCGTCGATGCCGTACGACGTCGACGGGCGACGTCGTCTTCGTGCGCTCTTTATGCGCGCGTCCCTCAGTGTTCATCAGTGATTATATTATTCACCTTACATATTATACAACACAAGGAAAGAAATACGAGTAAGAAAACAACGGTCATTGGTAAAAGGGGTGGAATTTAAATTCGATCGAGGTAAGCTAAGACTTTTGGACACTCAACACAATAACCCCCTTTTTGGTTTCTTATTTCAATACATGCATGGTAGATATATCTATCTCTTTTTATTTCGTTTCATCCATCTATCTATATATCTATCTCTCTCTTTGTCTTTTCAAACTCCCTTGAAACTCGAACCAACCAACCCGGTTCTCTATCGATCACGGTACGATGCCTTTCTCATTTATCCCACTCCTTACTTTCTCTCTCTCTCTCTCTCTTTCTCTCTTTTTGTGTCTATCTTTCGTTTCGTTACTTCTCGAACGTCCTTCGGAAAGATTCGATCCCTTTCGGTGTTTAGAACTTCTCAGTTTTCTTCGAATCGTTGCCTTTCGTTGCTGTCGACCTGACCTCGTCTCTCTCTCCTTCCCTATTTATCTCTTCGTGTTCACATTCTTCGATTTTTGTTATTATTATTATATGTTTTATTAATTATTGTTTATTATACTAATAATGATGCTTACAATTAGAGAGTTTTTATTATTACATTGGTTTTGATATTTTGAAATTTGTCTTTAAAATGGTTGTTATAATGGATTATAGTGCGAAATATGAGTGTATATTCGATTTTATAAATGGCTGACTATTTCACTCGTCTCGTTCTACTTGTACGGCCATTCGTCGAGTTGCATCACGTAAGGAGAAGAAGTCCGTTTAAATACGGACTAGTAGTATTACTTCAAGTAGTACAACTCAACGTTTTCCATCATTGAGTGAGATCTTTGACTCATTGCTGGTGCATTTAATTTTTCTTATTAAATATACGTATGAATGAGAATGTTTATATCAGTGTGTTGAACGTTGGTAGTGATGTATAAAATTGTTGAAACATTATTAAAAATTAATCTTCTAAAAAAAAATTCGAAACATATTTTGAAATCGAAGTAATATTTCTCTCAGTTCGAATTTTTATAATCAATTCGAAGGAATTAGAATTATTGACCGAATAGCGTTCTAGATTCCTCGAATAAGAAACGACGAGTAGAATCTCTTCCATTTCTAATGGCACAGACCTTATTGATTTATCGTTTATACCATTTTCGGAAAATTGTTTCATTCGTTTTACTGTATTTTAAATAGAATATCTGTCTTCTCATGTGTGTCTATTTAAATTTTGGATTTGTTAGTTCAATATTTCGTTAGATTGTTTGAGTATTAAAGTTGTTTGTTAATTAAAATAATATGGGATACGTCGATGTTATCTCGTTATATTTACGAGTAACTACGTAGTACATACACATACGCTCAAATAAATGTATATTATATATATAACTAAGAGTGTGAGAGAAAAAAAAGCTCTATGTTACAAATTGTTCGTGTGCCAGGATAACCGTATGGAAGAGCGCATGTGTGTGTACATAATCGAGCACTCTGAGTCATTCCATAATTAACGCGTACGAAAATTTGCATTTTCTTTCCTACCAATTTACTTTCCATTGGAGTACAAAATAATTCAGTCCAATCCAATCAATTTCTTTCAACATGACTATCACAACGTGAAATTATTTATTTGACTTTATGTGTGATTATCAAATGAATCTCTAAATTATTCCGTTCGATTGACATGCTTTTTCTCAAATTTATTTACTGTGAGAAAAAACACAAAAAAAGAAAAAGAAATAAAATTATTAGTTTGTGAAATTATTTTCAAATCTTCTCGTTTTTGATTGGATCATATTTAGAAATGATCTCACAGGTTTGAAATTATTTATCGTTTGATAGTTTGCCCTAACTGAAACGTAAAATTATTTTTAAATTCCATTTAAATATTCCGATAATAAAAGTTAAATTGTAAACTTCATTTTTTAACTTTTGTTTTTGTTAGAATCGATGTGGAAATAATTTACATTTAAAATTTCAAAATGGAAGTCGATTAAAATGTATAAACGATTTAAGTTTACTTTAATATAGTTTTTCTAATATACTTTTTTTTATATTTGTTTTATATCGTAGAGAGACCTGACCAAAGGCACATAATAATAACGTGACTATAATAATTGTAAGGAACGTTGAAGGAGTAAAAAGAAAAAAGCAAAGATGTCGTCGGTGAAAGTAGCGGTGAGGGTTCGACCCTTTAACAATCGTGAAATATCACGCGAAGCACAATGCATCATTGAAATGTCAGGCAATACTACTTGTAAGTAATATATGCCGCAATATATATAAATGTAATTACAAAATAATAAGAATGGAATAAAAGAAAATAATAATTCTTGAAATATTTTCAATCAATAGCAATAGTAAATCCGAAAGTACCAGCTGGCAGTAAGGATGCAATAAAAAGCTTCAATTATGATTATTCGTACTTTTCCATGGACGTGAGTATATTCAACAATTATATTTCTTTTTAACTATAAGAGAGATAAAAATAACAAATAAATTTCAAATATTACAGCCATGCGAGTCTAATTATTCATCACAAATTATGGTCTACAAAGACATAGGCGAGGAAATGTTAGAACATGCATTTGAAGGTAACAAATGAAACTTAAAAATAATTTGAACAATCTAATTATTACAACAATAACGATGACGATAATTTGAAATGAATTATTATTATTATAGGCTACAATGTTTGTATATTTGCTTACGGACAGACCGGTGCTGGAAAATCTTATACGATGATGGGTAAACAGGAAGATGGTCAAGAAGGAATAATACCTCAAATTTGTAAAGATTTGTTTCGTAAAATAAGTCGAAATTCATCCGAACAATTGAAATATTCGGTTGAGGTGAGTTATATGGAGATTTATTGCGAGAGAGTTAGGGATTTGTTAAATCCAAAGAACAAAGGAAATTTACGTGTACGTGAACATCCTCTTCTTGGACCTTACGTTGAGGATCTTTCCAAATTAGCTGTGATGTCTTATCAAGATATTCATGATCTCATAGACGAAGGAAACAAAGCAAGGTTTGTACAAATAATTAAACAAAATATAAAAAAAATGATTCATTTGTTTACAATTGTCTTTGTCAATTATGTTTGTAATTTTGTATAGAACGGTTGCAGCAACAAATATGAACGAAACATCCAGTAGATCACACGCAGTATTTACGATCTTCTTTACACAACAAAGACAAGATTCAACGACTGGATTAGCAACAGAGAAAGTTAGTAAAATATCTCTGGTCGATTTAGCAGGTTCTGAAAGAGCCGACTCGACTGGTGCTAAAGGTACAAGGCTCAAGGAAGGTGCAAATATTAACAAGAGTCTTACCACACTTGGAAAAGTTATTAGCGCATTGGCTGAAATCGTTAGTATATTTTTGTTGTGATTATTCTTTAATATCTCTTAACTTTAATATTAACTTTAGAATTGAATTATTATTATTCGAATATTTTTAACTTCCATGAATATTTTTATCACTTGCTGCCATTAATTTGTATGCCATTTAATGGACAATTAGGCGGTAAGTTTAATTGTACTGTATATTTGTAAAATCGATAATATTTTTAAATGGAATATTTTAATTTATTAAAAATTCATGAGACATTTTTAAATATATTCTTGGTAAAATAAATCTTCAGGCTACCAAGAAAAAAAAGAAGGCCGATTTCATCCCCTACAGAGATTCAGTATTAACGTGGTTATTACGTGAAAATCTTGGTGGTAATTCGAAGACTGCTATGATAGCAGCAATTAGTCCAGCTGACATTAATTATGATGAAACTTTATCAACCCTAAGGTAACTATATTTTTTGTTTTCTTATTTATTTATTTAACGACTGAAAAAATAACAAAATTGTAATTAATATAAATTTTTATTGGTAATTTTTTTTATAGATATGCGGATCGTGCGAAACAAATTGTTTGCAAAGCTGTCGTTAACGAGGACGCGAATGCCAAACTCATTCGAGAACTCAAAGAAGAAATACAAAAACTACGTGAACTTCTCAAACAAGAAGGAATCGACGTTCAAGAAGGTGAGTTACAAAGATTCTTTAACAATGTCGTTTGTTTTTCAACTATGCAACATTTCCAATTGTAAAGTGACCATTTAAAAAAAATGAAAACAGTGACTATTTTAGAATAATAATTTCCATATATAAACCTATAAATAGTTATAATAGTATATTAGTATAACGAAAAAGCAGTATAGTACAATTTTTAATAAAAATATAATACCGGGTGTGTCATAATAAATTGAAATATTTTAATAATATATTTTAATATTTGAATGAAATAGAACAATGTAGTAGTTCGTTGTATATAAAAGTCATTAACACTTCATCACCTATATTATAAAATATATTCCTGTTCTTAATTATAATCTAATATCCATAAAAAAAAGAAATATTAATATACATTTGTACTTAGATTCAGAGATATTATAATCTATGTTGCTGCTAATTTAAAAAACACAGAATAGAAATGGAAAGATATATATAAAGAAAAATTAGATAAAGAAGAAGAATACAACTATATTCTTTTTAACGAAATTAATCTAATAATGTATATGGTGCACCGTAGGTAAGCTATTTATATAGTATTTTTTTCTTTGTCCCTTTTATGCATAACGTAGGGCCAGATGGCAAAGTCACTTATGAAAAGAAAGAGCCTAGTAAGTAACAATTAACAAAAAAAGAAATTTAATCAAAAAAAAGCAGAACAAAATAAAAAAAAATAAAAATTATGTATATTTAAATGTCAATGAATGACAAGTAAACACGGCAATTTTAAGCAGCGTCCAAGCAAGGCAATTGTACCATTGTGCCTTTTATTCAATATATGCTTCTATTATCACGGCCAATTGCATAATATTCATAACACTTTCATATTTTTGCAGATCTTTTTTATCAATTTTTTTCTTCTACAATTGTTTATACATATTTCTATATATTGCTTCGCGAGAGTACCCTTTTTTATTTTGATTTTTTTTTTTAAATCTATTTACATGTTTAGCCATTCCGCCGTTTTGAAAATGTGTCCAATATGTCTGCCCTACATAAACAAAAAATTTAATAATAATAACAAAAAAAGATGATAAGAACGTAAATGAAATAGAACAAAATGTTATAATAAAAGTAAAGAAAAAATTATTTAGAAATCAGTGTGCACATGTTAGAAATAATTTTCATGACAAGTTACAGATATAGTTACATTTCAATTCATTGTTTAAAATATAATAGTATTTTCATATGATAGTATTAGATTGCAAAATAATATGATTACAAGTTTTTAGATTGTTGAATTTAACATTTGAAGCGTATCGAATGCGCGATGAAGAAAATAACGAATCGCATTTTTTTAACAATCAATTATTTTGAATAATTAATATACAATTATTAAGAAAAAATAATTAAAGTTACTATATATATATCGCCTACCATGCTGCATGAATGTGCAAAAAATCCTCTAGTAAGATGATAAGGATAAATGCATGGTAGAATCAGGCTGAATTATGGCTGCATTTATTATATCAAATATTGTTGTATTATTATTATTATTGTTATTATTAATATTATTATTCACATATATTGCATGAATATATTTTATTTATATATATATTCTATTTAATAATTTACAACGATCGATTGTGTATAATTAAATTTATATTATTGAAAGAAAATTTGAAAAAATCTTTCGTTTCTAAATGAACAAATAATACAATAATAATTAAAAAGATAAAATGTGTTGATTTATGCGATTCGTTGTTCTTGAAGTAGTAGCATGTATATACGCTTAAAAAAAAAGCTTATCTGTTAGGTGTATATATATTATATATATTATTATATTTGACATAGATAATTATTCTTCAATAATAATTCACTTTTCAGATGTCATTCATTTTAAAAATTTGTCGATATGTTAGTTTCTTCTTCTTTCCCCATAAAAGAAAATGTTATTAAAGGAAAAAAAAAAAGAAATAAGAATTTATGCGTACAAGTTGTGACCCAGTTTTGCTTCGTAAAATTTTATGGGAAAAAAACTGGGACACTTCGTACGTATAAAAATCTTATTGTTAGATAAAAAAAAAAAACAATTGTTTCTATGTGTTTTAACCTGATTACATAATAGTGTCTGACGTCATATTTATTAATCATGCTTTTCTCATCACCACCCTGCTAATATTTCGCCTCGTTCCCTAGAATTACGTTTAGAAAATAATTCAATATTTTTAGAAATTATTTTTTATCTGAAATAATCATCTTATGTTCTAACTACAAACAAAAAATATTAAAATCTATGTTATACGTGTAGATTAAAAAATTATAGATAAATTATTTGAACGATTATTATTTAGATGAATAATATAGATCAAAATTATTATTCATTGTAAATGATAATTAAAAAAAATAAATAAATAAATAAAAGGGAGCAGACGAAAGCGTCAATAAAATCTCTTTGCTTATGCTATTGCCTTAAAGTTATGGCTTTGTGTGTGTTTTGTTAAAAAAAAAAAAATATTTGACGTCGCTCCACCACGAGCACGATATTTATAATAATAATAATAATAATAATAATAATAATAATAATAATAATAATCAAATTGATAAAGATCATTATAATAAAAATAATAATAGTAATAAAAGAAAAGACAATTAATCATGACAAATAATTTCTTTTCATATATATAAAAAAAAAAAAAAAATAGAAAAAAATAAAAAAAAAATAAAAAAAAGATAAATGAATAAAGAAATCTTCGAGAGTATATTAAATATTGTATTTTGTCTTTTCTTATAATCTGCAGGGGATGAAATCATTCGAACGAATAAACGCGAGGATGATTACAACAAAGAATCTCGTGCGAGAATTCCCTCTCACACAACTTCGACTATTGCCGAAGAAGCGGTCGATCAGTTACAAGCATCAGAGAAATTAATAGCCGGTAAATGAAAATATCACGTAACATTTTATATATATATAAATATCGTCTTTCATCCTTACTTTTCATCCATAAAAAAAAATGAAAGAAAAAAAGTAATGAATTCTTCCTTTTTTTTTCTCATCGTTTTTAATTAAACTCTTTTCATATATATATATTTTTATATACCAGAGCTTCTCGAAGCGTGACTTTCTATGACCCCATATGGGATTTAAATTAACAAATTCCTGGACTTTGGTAACATAACAGAAATCTTCTAGTGTTACCGTGAATATTAATGATAGTGAAATAGAAGATATCATAGAGAATTGCGAAAATGTTCCCTAGTAGCACGAAATATTGAAAAATATTATAAGACATTGAATCTCTTTTTAATATTAAATACATATGTATTCAATATTTTTTAATATTTTGTGCTACTAGGGTTTGTTGGAGTAAATGGTACTCGTTAAATAGAACAAATTTGAGAAGCCCTGATATAATAGTACATATAATAATAATTCATATTTATATTAATACATCATTTTAATATAAAATAATAAATAATAATGTTTAGAATTAAACGAAACGTGGGAAGAAAAATTGAAGAGAACCGAATCGATTCGACTCCAACGCGAAGCCGTGTTCGCTGAAATGGGTGTAGCAGTGAAAGAAGATGGTGTAACGGTTGGTGTATTTTCACCAAAGAAAACCCCACACTTGGTTAATCTAAACGAGGATCCCTTGATGTCCGAGTGTCTTATTTATTATATCAAAGATGGTTTTACGCGTATTGGAAGCGCTGAAGCTAATATACCACAAGATATACAACTTTGTGGTCCACATATATTGAGCGAGCATTGCGTATTTGAAAATCATGAAAGTGTTATCACTCTGATGCCTAAAAAAGATGCTTTGATTTATGTTAATGGTCGTGAAATAACCGAACCGATCGTACTCAAAACTGGATCACGCGTTATTCTTGGCAAAAATCATGTATTTAGGTTCAATCATCCTGATCAAGGTACTTTTTATTGTCTTCGTTATTTTTTTGCAAATTTTTTTTCTATCCTACTTATGATTGGGTTAATTTATGCAAGAATTTGTTGACTTCTTAATAATACTAAATTTATTAAACCTAATAAGGATTCTACATTTTTGTGATCTCACATTTGAAACTAATTTATCAACCAACCAATATATAAACATAGTTTTGATTGAGAACTTTCAAATTACTTTGAAATTATATTACATGAGTCATTGGAAAACATAAAATAATAACTTGTAATTATTGTTTGAAAGTAAAGCTGTATGCTTCTCGGAATTTATACTATTCGTTATTAAATAACTCATTAAGAAACATTGTCAAACAACCACAATAACGAGTAATGTTATATAAGATTATTTTTTTTGTTTTTTTTTTCTTTTTTTTTTTTTTTAATTAAAATCTTCAAACCGTAAACATTAAGGGTTGGTGATAGTTAATTGCATAATTTGACTCAATTAATCAATTTTGGGAAAATGTTATTTTATTTTTTTATTTTATTTTCTTTAAACAAATAGTACGTGAACGAAGAGAAAAAAATTCACCCGCCGAGACCCCCGGCAACGGTGAGACCGTTGACTGGAATTTCGCACAAATTGAATTATTAGAGAAACAAGGTATCGATCTCAAATTGGAAATGGAAAAGAGATTGATGGTACTCGAGGAACAATTTCGAAAAGAGAAAGAAGAGGCCGATCAATTCTTCGAGGAACAACGCAAGGTAAGATAAATGCATGCCATTTTTTCATTTTTACCCCAGTTCACTTTTTTCTTACCTTGCATTAACATGGTGGTAAAACTGAAGTCCTTTATTTTATTTTCTTTTTTCTTGACAATAGAGTTACGAAGCACGAATAGATGCCTTGCAGAAGCAGGTAGAAGAACAAAGTATGACTATGTCAATGTATAGCAGTTACACACCAGAGGATTTCAATAATACTGAAGAAGATATATTCGGTATGTATGATAATGAAATAGCTGTGAAATCGCTTAGTATAATAATATTAACACATTTTCTGTTCAATTGATTTTCGTTAACCTTTCGTATATAAGTTGCATGGGTCATATATGACCCACGTATTAACAGTCACAATTTTAAATGACTTGAACAAAAAGTTCAATATTTTACGACACTAAATGTATTAATAAACTAATCGATTTCACATTAATATTCAATAGAGTTTTAATACGTATTTTAACGAATTACTTACTTTATGCAAACATAAGTTAATCGTTTCACCATTTGGCACGTTTTATCACACTCTCGTTAGAGTTCGTTGAATTAGTATGTTTTTATATATTCAAAAGTTCATGATCATTTCATTCCTTCATTATTTTCAAATCATTTGGTATATATATTTAAAATTTTGTTTCATACGCAAAGATCATTTCATTTGTTATTTGATGCACTAGTACTACCCGATCATTCTGATTATCGTAGAGCGTAGTTGACGAAGACATTGGTACATGCTTGGCTTTTCTGACTGTTTTGCCTTGTGATGGCTTGCATTTCAGTCAACCCCTTGTTTGACGCAGAGAGCAACTGGACCGAGAGAGATTTCCAATTGGCTGCGTGGGCCTTCCGCAAGTGGAAGTATCATCAGTTTACCAGTCTTCGAGATGATCTATGGGGCAATGCGATATTCCTCAAGGAAGCCAATGCAATATCGGTTGAACTTAAGAAAAAGGTAAGAATCATCTAGGAACAAATATTGTATACCCTTAAACTTCTCACCTCTTCTAAACATGAAGTCAATTCGTTCAATCTTATATGAAACCATGTAAAGTAAAATGGCACAATCAGGTAAATAAAATTTGTGCTGTTTGAATGTTGTCCAAGTTGATTTGTGCAATATGGAAATTGTGTTTTAAACTATAATTTTGGTACAAGGTAGTATATTGAAACTGTGTTAAATTAAAATTTAAAAAATAGCACAAATCAGGTTAATTAAAGTTGTACCGTTTGAGAGTTGTCTTATATGTTGTCGCAATTTTTATGATAATTTTCATGTTATTTGGATTACAGGTTCAGTTCCAATTTACGTTATTGACGGATACACTATACTCGCCACTACCGCAAGATCTTTTACCAATTGCAATTGATGATGAAGATGAAGAAGAAAGACCATTCCCTCGCACAATCGTTGCCGTTGAAGTTCAGGATACAAAAAATGGTGCTACACATTATTGGACCTTGGAAAAATTAAGGTAAGAGAGAAGATCAGTTTGATATTAAAAAAAAAACATATATATTTGATATTTGATTGATGAAATGAATGTTTATATAGGCAAAGGTTAGAAACTATGCGTGAAATGTATCACAATGAGGCTGAACTTTCACCTACATCACCAGATTTTAATATTGAAACTATCACGGGTGGTGATCCGTTTTATGATCGGTTCCCATGGTTCCGTATGGTTGGAAGGTAAATAATTTTATTTTTAATATTAAATTTATTTAATGTGTGATTAAAACATTGATATATTTAATTTCAATTTATAGATCATTCGTATATCTTAGCAATTTGATGTATCCTGTACCACTTATTCACAAAGTTGCTATAGTTAACGAAAAAGGTGATGTCAAAGGTTATTTGAGAGTAGCCGTGCAAGGTGTTGTTGGTAAATATTAACAAATAATATAACAATTACATATAATTTTTTAACATATATTTATAATACAACATATATTACATATATATTATGTAACATATAATAGCGATTATTTTTTTTTTACCGAGGGTAGGTTGCTAGCCTTGCTCTCGAACACTCTTCCTTTATTTGGGCTTTGGATCATATAATATATAACATATATTAATAGATTTAATTAAGAATAATACAATTATTATTATTATTTTTGAATTTCTTTCTTAGGAGAAGAAAATAGCGAGTACTCCAGCGGCGTTAGACAGTCTGCACGTATCTCATTCGAAGATGATTTATTCGGTGGACACAAACATAACAAACGCAACACACTTTTGGCTCAAACATTGGAAAAGAATCGTCAAATACTCATGAACGATGATCGCGTTATAGGTCATAACGAATTACACAAGGATTTGAAAGATGAAGATGATATTGGTGATGCAGATAGTGGAAGAGGTGATAGTTCTGTTTCCAGTGATATGAAGGAAGAAGATTTACCAGATCATTTACAACTTGGTGCTGAGTTCACATTTAGAGTTACGGTGTTACAAGCAATGGGTATCTCAACCGAATATGCTGATATTTTCTGTCAATTCAAGTATGTAAATAATAATATATTATCAAGATAATTTATTTAAAAATTGTTAACCTGATAAATGTTAGAATCAAAATTCAATTGATAATTTTTATAGTTTCTTACACCGACATGATGAAGCATTTTCAACGGAATCGGTAAAGAATACCAACAAAGGATGTCCACCTGGATTTTATCATGTACAAAATGTAAATAGAACAAAGGACAATTTTATTTAATCAAATTCGAACGATTACCTACTAATATCGTTCTAATATTCCATGTAGATTACTGTCACTGTCACGAAATCTTTCTTGGAGTATCTTAAATCACAACCGATTGTATTTGAGATCTTCGGACATTATCAACAACATCCGTTACACAAGGATGCTAAACTGGAATAGTCAGTAAACGATTTATATAAAATAATAATATTAATATATTAAAACTAGTATGTATTAGACTAAAACTAGTAAATATTAAAACTAAATGGAATAGGTGTCTGGAAAATTTGTAATATAGACAAGAACAAAATTGAAGGTTTTCCTTCCAGACATTTATTCAATTATTTTTTAATACAGGATGACTAAAACTTGTTTTGTATTTACCTAGTAGCGTACGACAACCACCGAAAAGGATGTTACCACCATCAATACCAATAAGTCAACCAGTACGTTCACCAAAGTTTGGTAGCGTTTTACCATCCCCTAGTACGTCGCACATTCATGCAAAATATGACGTACTCGTGTGGTTTGAAATTTGTGAGTTAGCACCGAATGGCGAATACGTTTCATCCGTTGTGGATCATAGCGATGATTTACCCTGCCGCGGATTATTCCTCCTACATCAAGGAATTCAACGTCGTATTCGTATCACCATAGTACACGAGCCTGCTTCAGAATTACGATGGAAAGATGTAAGAGAATTGGTAGTAGGTCGTATTAGAAATACCCCAGAACCGGAAGAGGAAGACAACGATTCGTCTGTACTTTCATTGGGATTATTCCCAGGTGAATATTTAGAAGTTAAAGGTGACGACAGGTGTATGTTCAGATTCGAAGCGGCCTGGGACAGTTCTTTGCACAATTCGGCCTTACTCAACAGGGTCACGTCTTATGGTGAACAAATTTTCATGACCATCTCCGCATACCTTGAGGTTTGTTTTGTTTTTGTTATAAAAGAAAAAGAATTAATTATTTTCCTAGGATAAAAAATATCGTTGAATCTTTTGATTTGATTATAGTTGGAGAATTGTGGTAGACCAGCTATCATTACAAAAGATTTAAGCATGATTATTTATGGCAGAGATGCCAGAATCGGGCCAAGATCATTGAAACATCTGTTCAGTGGAAGTTATCGTAACCAAGAAGCTAATCGACTTAGCGGCGTCTATGAATTGGTGCTGCGACGTTCATCGGAAGCAGGTAGCCCAGGTTTGTCCTGTGTATCCCTTAGTGTAGCAGCTTGCTACTATTTATCCTAAGTTACAGCGTATTAAAACGTTTGCACTGGTCGTATTATTATTATGAAAAACAAAAGCTCATAGAAGATGAAAAAGACATAATAATTATGTGAACATTTCCCGTATGACGATAATGTTGATTATTTATCCTTGGTGCTCTTACTATATATATATTTGGCATTTGTAATAGTACTTACAACGATCTCAATCATCTTGCTTCTTCTTCTATCAGGCGTACATCAGCTTCGCCTAATTATTCGAACGCGAAGCTTCGTGCAGACATTTCAGTAAACATATTATAAATTGTTTTATTTCAATAATTATATATTATAATTACTTGTTTATTTTCCTATCGGAAATTGTTTATTTTTTTTATTTATTACCTTAGGCGTACAAAGGCGACAACGTCGCGTATTAGATACGAGTTCAACTTACGTCAGAGGTGAAGAAAATCTTCACGGTTGGAGACCACGAGGTGACAGTCTGATCTTTGATCATCAATGGGAACTTGAAAAATTAACCAGATTGGAAGAGGTTGAGAGGGTCAGACATACTTTACTTTTAAGAGAGAAACTTGGTATTGATAAAATGCCTATGTGTAATAAACCGTTACATGATTTCACAAAAAGCGAGAAAGTGAGTTAAATTCTTTTATTTTTTTGAACCATAGTAAACATTAAAAGTATCCCATATTTTCTTAATACCTAATTAAAATTAAACATATACTTTGATAAATTTTAATAAACAATAAAATATCGGTGTAACGTGGCTGCTTTAATTTTTTTACATTTCATGCTGAAAATAATAAAGGGATTATGGAAATTTTTTATTATCATATTTATATTGTTTTACAGGAGGTTTGTAACATGGTTGCAAAAGCTACGAACGAGTCACACGCCAGCCCTATCAAACTCAAACGCTCTACGAGCAAAGACGTTTATGAACCTTGGGAGATGACTGATAGGGAAAGAGAATTGGCAACTAAATATATTAAACTTATTCAAGGTAGAATTCCAAGCAAAGAACCGATTTTATTATCTGATGTTTCCCCAGGAGAAGATACGATGGGAGACATGTCAGCATCTATGCTATCATCAGTGTTATCTTCATCTTCTCAAGAGTTAGTTTACATTTCATTTTTTTTTTAATATTTTTATAAATTCAACGTTTACATTGAACACTTTATTTGTATTTTGTATTTTTACAGATTAAGTTCACCCGAAAGAGCCAAATTGCAAGAATTGCAAGAAAGCATGTTAACTAGCGAAACGATCGGTCAGTCTTGTACAGCACCAGCACCAATGGGATCCTCTTCACCTTCGAAAGAAAATTTAGTGTTATATGTACCGGAAGTTGAAGAAATTCGCATCAGTCCTGTTATTGCTAGGAAAGGATATTTAAATGTATTAGAACACAAGACTAACGGATGGAAGAAACGTTGGGTTGTAAGTAGTATAAATAAATTAAAAATAATATTACCAGTTTACAAGAGAAAGTTCAAACGATGTTTGATTTACTTTTTTTTCATTGATATTTAGGCAGTACGTCGACCGTACGTTTTAATTTTCCGAGAAGAAAAAGATCCCGTAGAAAGAGCTTTGATTAATTTAGCAACCGCTCAAGTAGAATACTCAGAAGATCAGTTAGCTATGGTTAAAGTACCAAATACGTTCAGGTAAATAAACAATTAATTACTTTTCATTGCGGCTATTGTTATATGCAATAAATAAAATATATTTCATTTGGTTTATTTATTATTATTATAATTTATTTTAGCGTTGTAACAAAACATCGTGGATACCTTCTTCAGACATTAGGTGACAAAGAAGTGTATGATTGGTTATACGCTATAAATCCGTTATTAGCTGGCCAGATAAGGTATGAAATGTAAAAAATCTAAAAATAATAATGTAGTTAATGATAATATTTTCTTGTTGTCGAAATCACTTGTTTTAGATCAAAATTGGCACGCAAAGGCCCGGTTACTAGATCTTTAAACAACGTATCACCAACTGGTGTTACTCCGGCGTCGGAACAACAATCGAATCAAACCAAGTGAGTGATCGATGCCTTGCTGGAGGTAACCGGCGCCGTTGCAAGAGCCTCCAAGAGAATATTTCGTTGGCCAAAAGCGACATTTTCGGGCCAGGACTTCTATAGTTTTCGATTTTCAGTAGTCATCGAGTGATCGTCACGATTAAGGATACGTCAACAGACGAGAATTTATTCGCTAACCGAATCTGATGATGATGATGATGGTGATGATGGTGATGATGGTGATGATGGTGATGATGATTATGATATCTCTTGATATCTCGGCGTCTCGTTTTAAGGATACATACGTTATTTTATCATATTAAACAAATACACGTACACACATTTGAACACACACATGCATAAAACATACACTTACACAAAGAAAGAATGATAAGATCAAGCAAACACGAGATAGGCGCTAATATACCGACAGGAAGAAACAAATTCAAATAAACATACGAAATAAAGAAACAAAAAATAATAATAATAATAATAATAATAATAATAATAATAATAGTAATAATAATAT
>NW_015148971.1:4078960-4103197 GCF_001465965.1 Polistes dominula | reverse complement strand
TT
Source organism: Polistes dominula (assembly GCF_001465965.1). The sequence continues at coordinate 4,103,195 of NW_015148971.1, read as the reverse complement.
AATACTAATAATAATAATACTAATACTAATAATAATAATAATAATAATAATAATAATAATAATAATAATAATAATAATAATTTAAAAAAAACTAAGCCCTGCTTACTTCGCCTACGTGCAGGATAAGAAAAGCGAAATACATAAGTACATAAGTAAATATTAAAATACATATTTACATTTCTTCTACGATTTAGCAATATGCTATATAAAAAGAAAAGAACAAACAAACAAACTCATTGTACCTTAGCATTTGTAGCCGGGAGAGAAAACACAATTTCGCGTTTTCGAGTTTCTCGGTACGTTTCGACGATCTTGCGAAATGTCATCGACGAGACAACGAGAAGTTCGCAGGGAATTTCGTAATCTTCTATATGTACATTTGTGTAATTTATATTCTATCCTTCATTTTATTTATTTATTATCTCTATTTCCATCTTGGATGGAAGAAAAAAAGGAAACTTAGATTCATACTCTCTTAAGAATGCGCGTTTAGAATTTTTCGCTAGGTTTTGGGTGGTGTATATGTTTATGCCTAAATATTGTGAAACATCGAGAAACGAAAGGAAGAAGAAGAAGCAAAAAATAAAGAAGATAAAAAAAAGGGTTGAAAGGAACTGGGAGAGAATGAATTAAAAAATCATTTGTTAAAAATAATTGATTTACTTAACAGTACAGTTATATACATACACACATACATAAATACACAAATATAACATACCAAAGAAGAACCACATCGATGAGTATGTAAACAAATGATTGAATTACTATTTAAGTATGTATATGTATATCGTTACGAAGGTGTGTCCTTTATTTGTTATATAGGACATATGAAGAAAAAAAATATGGAGATACTCGATTTAGACCGGAAAGGAATAATAATTATTTTCTCCATTATGTAAAATATAATATCGACATGTGTTGCGTGCGAGATAATAATTACGCTCACGCGTTATACGCAGCTTTTCATCCTTGTCAGACATTTCTATGTGCTCTGTAGTTTCTCCATTTTAAAACGAAACACAAAACAAAAATGAAAAAAAAAAAGATAATAAAAATAAATGCCTCGTCTCAGATGATGCAAGTGTATAAAAAAAAAACATGACAATGTCGAGGAATGGGAAAAAGAAAAAGAAAAAAGGGGAGAAGTAAGAAAGGAAAATGGAAGAAAATAAAATGGAGATTGAAAGAGAGGAGTGTCGGATGACATGTAACGTTTAAAAACAAATTAAATAGGGAAAGAAAAAAATATTACGCGAAGAACAAATCTCTAATAAGATCTCGTGGATCGTGAGAGATCGTGTTTAAAGACTGCAAGAGGCACAGTAGTATATATATATACATATATACATACATATTATCTCTTATCGAAGCTTTCTGTTCTTGTTGTACGTTTTTGATTATTAAAACGCAAATCGTTTGTTTATTCGGACACACAACCGGATTAAAACTCTAACGATTATGTAAAATATGTTATTTACGATTACAATTATAAAAAGATGAGATATGATATGATATACATATTTATCTATATATATATTTATCTATATATATATATATATATATATATATACATATATATATATATCGTTTTCAGTCAAAGGAATAAGATAGCCTTGCATATATGTTTATAACATCCTTTAATAACATGTTTCACCTGTAATGATTCAAAGGTAAATGCATATCATGGCTTTTTACATTTGCATTCTATTNATATATATGTATATCTTTCATGCGAGAGATGCGGATAGAACGATGATTATTAATTCTACATTTGAACAAGACAATGAATAATGAAGAAAAAATTGTGGAGAAAAATTAATGTCACTTTTGAACATTTCATTATTATTACCGATATTTAATTAAGACCGCATTCAAACGATTATATGTGATTAACATTGCCCTAAAGCTTTCGCAGCTTTTTCTTAGGGATACACAGTAAAAAAAAAAAAAAAAAAAAAAACAAGAAATATACGAAGTATAAAAGTATCTTTTAAATACCTCTCATCTGGACCTAACTAATTAGTGTCAGAATGATGATGATGATGATAATGATAATGATGATGATGACGATGGGTGATGATTATGAGAAAATAAAAATGATTCTATTATACGAATATGGAAATATAGCATTTGTGTCTATTGCAATGAGTTACTCGGCACAACACTATTCCCCCTTTTAACTCGGAGAAAAGTTATATTTATTTATTTATAAAAAAAGAAAAGTATTATTTAATTATATTAAATATATTGCTATATTGTTTCATATCAATGTTACAAGTTATTAATAAATAATAGTGTATAACAAAGTAAGAAAGTGCAATACTATTAAAATAGATTTAGCATGTATAAAATTTTTGTTTGTTATGCTATACTATTTATTTTTATTATATTACATTATTTTTTATATGATAAATGTACTCAATAGATTTATTAGCATTTATATTAGTTAGTTTATTAAATTTTTATTTTTATATTTGTTTTTGTTTTGGAGAGTATACTTCGAGTATAAAAGGGTTGAATATATGAAATATTTGAACAATGCATGCTCACGTATTACAAACCTCGAGAGACGTAAAATTGTAAATGTTAGATATTTTATTTATTAATTTTGATTGATTAGAATCGCGTTTCGATAATCGATTCTAAATATTCAAAGTCGTTGATATAATGTATGTATGTAATAGAAATCAATCGGTAAATAGGATGAATAGGAAGAAAAGGTACAAAGAAATAGGAAGACAGGGGGGTGGCGTCTAACTTGGACCAAAGTTTGTTATACATGTATAGATTATTATTTATTACATATAGAAATATGTAGATTATTTAATATTTATTATTTTTCTTTTTCAAATAGAGTTTTTAATGGTTTCTCTTTTTTCTCTCTTTCCCTCTCTCTAACATTTGTTTCTTCCTCTCTTTTTATTTAATCCATCAAATTGGATTTTTTATCATTCTAATTTATCTGAAATTTATTCTTTTATATTATTTATACTTTACATACAGTATAATTTATTTTTTTGGATACATTTTTAATGGCAAGAGTACAATGTTAAAGAAATGTTTCGAATTGGTATGAAAGACTTCGTTATAAAAAATAAATCTGTTTAATAACTGTAAGAGATCGGGGAAAAATTAATGTATGTCTATAAACGAGCGTAATTGTGTAATAGGATGACGTAGCCAAAAAATGAAAATCAATTGATAAACATTTTTGGTTTTTAATTTTTCCTCTCTCTCTCTCTCTCTCTCTCTCTCTTTCTCTCTCTTTCTCTCTCTCATTCAACATTATTCAAATTTTATTGTAATTGTTTCTTTTTTCTAGTACGACGAGGGGCTAAGTCATCCTACAATTTGTCATGCCAAATCTTTGGGCTTTTAAAAATTATCCAACATTTTCAAGATCGTTGACATTTCTACTCTGCTAAATGTAAATTTTAATTTAAATTCATTCAATTTCATTTAATTTACCTATGATGATGATACACATGACGTAATTTAATAATATGTACATGCATGTATGCGTGTCGTAAATATTTCGTAATGTAAAATGAAAAATCGGAAATAACAAAGAAAACTAAACAACAACACAACAATGACAAGATCAACAAGAGGAAGAAAAATTAAATGCGCTAGAAAATTATTCGTAAACATCGTATTGAGTAAAATAAAAAAAAATTCTTAATAATAATTAAAGATGGAGGACAAGTAAAAGTGTAAGAAGAAAGGGAGGGGAGAAAGTAAAAAGAAAAATAATAAAAAAACAAATAATTAATCTATAATATTAAATAAAATATAATTGTCAGAAAGGGAGAAAAAAGTAATGCAATGATGATAATTTCAAAGTGCTTGCTTTTGTGTGCATGCGTTCGTCCGTAGATGTATGCGTGTGTGTTATATGTGCGCGTGTGAGCGCACGTTTGTATTGTACACCCGCGTCAAAAAAAATGTTTCTCTTCAAAAAAAAAAAAAAATTATTAAAATAAGCAGCAATTGCAATGTTTCAAGCACAGCTTACAAAGCTAATATAGACATTAAAAATAATAAAACAAAAGAAAAAGAAAGGTAAAGAAAAAAGAGAAAGAGAAAGAGAGATAGAGAGAGAGAGAGAGAGAGAGAGAAATTGGCACCTCGATAAAACAATGCACACGCGTTTCTCCCACCCCGTTCGAAAAATATTTATATTAATAAATAATTAGTTTTTTTTTTATTCTTTTGTCAATAAATTCTTCTCTTTTTTCATATTTTAACTTGCAACCAAAATGGCGTGGATGGATTTTCAAACGGTTCGTTAATTATCCCAATTAGATCAGACATTTTCTCACGGTATTTGAATTCAAATATTTATTATGTGGACAATGGAATAATAGAATGACAAAACGAAAATCGATCTTGAGAAAAAAATAAGATTTTGATAACTCTTTTTATAAATTTAATGGACGTTCATCATAGATCGATAAATACTAATTAAATACATATATACGTATGTATAGTATATATATGTTTTGTCAACGTTCTAACTTTCCGACGAAAAATCAAGCAATATAAACAAGAACAACAAGAACCACCCATCCAACAACCACCCACTCCCCAGGTTTCTCGTGCACCACCGATCGTCGGTGACGTCATTAGCGCCTAACTTAAATAATAAAATAAAATATAATTAATTGAAAAACGAGCGAGCATTTCCCAACTTTCCCAGGAATCGTCGTCGTCCTCGACTCACCCCCTTCAAAATTCTCGTAAATTGCTCATATTGTATTTATGATCGTATAATTCTGTATAAAGTGCTTGTTAAATGTAAACGATGTAATAATATTTACGTTGATCGATTTGTTGCAACGATAAATAACGCAAATAATATTTGGAGTCGTCGGATATTTATTAGCTGACGACTTTTTATTTTCTAAATAAGGCATTGTAAATTTTAGGATAATTATGTAAAAGACGGATTTAATCGTTATTACGATAGTTATCGATACACTTTATTATTATTATTATTATTATTATTATTATTATTATTATTATTATTATTATTATTATTATTATTATTATTATTATTATTANTTATTATTATTATCATTATTATCATTATCATTAATATTATTATTATTATTATTATTATTATTATTATTATTATTATTATTAATATCATAATATAAATATATTTATTATTAGTACTATTATTATTATTGAAAATTCGAATTGATCTGTTCTATAAATAAATAAAAATCACTTGAAAGTGTTATGATGTTGCATTTAGAAGAAGAACAATAACAGTAACAAAAAATAATTTGTTGTTTAATTAATAATAGAATGAAATTGCGAGTGAATCATTCGCACATACGGTTACCCTAATTTATTTACTCATTTATTTTTTAATTCATTTCTTTTTCTATCTGAGAAGTAGAGTTACATTAAATTGGCTACATTAAAGATGGATAATACAATACTTTGTACGTATATACATGACGTATATGTATGCAAATATAATTTCATACATACACATTACATTATCATTATCATTATTATTATTATTATTTTAAATAATAAATAAATAAATCTTAATTTCTTAAGAAATATCAATGTTAGGAAATTTATTTTTTAATAATATTTTATGTTTTCTAAAATTTTATATATTTTATTATCATTAATATTATTATTATTATTATTATTATTATTATTATTATTATTATTATTATTATTGTAACTATTAAAAATGCAGAAAAATTTAATTAATAGATATTAACTATTTTCTCTCACATATTTTGTTACTATTATCATTGTTATAATCATCGTAATTATTATTTTATTAATTTTCATACATAAACAGTTGTTATTGTTATTATTATTGTAATTATTATTTATGTTAATAGTAGAAATGATGGTGCACCTGTTTAGCAATCTCACACAACATTTATGAATATTTTCCTATCATCGTCATTGTCATAATTAATCATCACGAATATTGATCAACCAATACATAAAGCCTTTTAAATAGAAGATTACATTTCTATCACCTGCTTCTATTTTATATCACCGTAAAAAAAAAAGAAAGAAAGAGAAAGAGCTGTATATGAGGAGAATGGTTTCTAAATTTAATAATTATGCACACCATACAAAACACATCTTGTATTTTAAACCTCGAGTAATATAAAGATGTAACATGTATGTGTTTATGTGTATCATCTCACAATCAGTGTCTCTTCAAAACCGTACACACGTTCTCCCTGCTTTTAAAAAAAGAAACAAATTATTTAGAAAATATTTATTTTATTTCAAAATTATTTTAACCAATTCTAATAATATATAAATATTGATTAGCTAATCAATTTATATAATATTATGAAATCATTTAAACACGTGGAGGAGTCGTGTGCCATAATTAAATTTCATTATTACATAATTTAATCTATTAATTTATTTATTATTATATAGTTTTATTTTATTTAATATCATTATTCTAATTACCATCTTTAACATATAATTTTTAATGCTTTAGAAACATAAGAATCTCTTTGTAAGAAATGTACAAACAAAAAATACGTGGCATGCTATAATTCTTATGTATCGCGTAAAAGTATTTATTATTAAGAAATAATACTTTAGATTTTTATTTAATATTGTTTCGAATGATAACAATTTGATTGAAGTATTGATATTTAATTATATTTTATCTCTCTAAAACAAATAAAAATTAAAAGTGTATTTATCGATCGTGCTCTGTAAGTTTAAATTGTAAGAGTAGTTGCAAAATTTTACCGTTAGATGTCTCTGCTAATACGTCTTAACAGGCGTAGATGGCGCTCTACTATTTCAATGTATATGTATATAATTCAAATTATTTGTTGTCTATACTTTTCTAGGCTTGATTAAACTAAAAATGATGTACAGTGATTACACGTGGTTGATAAATCTTATTTAATGAGAAAACAATGTTAGGTATATATGTAAATGTGTATTTAGGGAAGCATAATGTTATATGCTTTTTTTATTACTAAAGATTTCTATAGACATGTAACCTCTGTACTACTAGTCATAATGTTCAGTAAACACATATATAAAGTTTTAAGTGTATTAGGTGTTACTTTGCAGTATGCGTGCATCCCACATTGTGCGTTTGAATATAGTAAACACATATATAAAGTTTTAAGTGTATTAGGTGTTACTTTGCAGTATGCGTGCATCACACATTGTGCGTTTGAATATATTGGCGAATTTGTAGTGGTAAGTAAAAATATACATTTCTTAGTTCATAAAAATCTCCTATTGTGTGATGAATGTGTGTGAGTATGTTATCATAGAATTTTAAGGTTATATTATATTAGTGTACTAAATTTATATTTAATTATTATGCAATTGTATGATTGTTAATATTAATAATATATAGATGATTAAGACTAATAAGAATAATTAACATATATATTTAAGCAGTATACATGAAAGTCATCATAAACCAATATCAATTCTATATAATGATTTATATCTATAAAGTTAAATACAATGTATCTTCTAGATTAACACATATATTTGAATGTTGTTATATTTAAACGTTCTATTAACATATTGAATTTATATTTAATGATTACCTATTTAACTGGGAAGACTAATAGAAATAGTTATCTCATTTACTTAGAGCGCATACATAAATGTTATCGTTAACCCTTATTAAAACTTAGCTACTTATTTAATCTAAATTATATTTCATAATTTATATTGATAACATTTAATACAATGTATCCTTCAGTTTAATCGTTGTACTCATTTTTATGTATTTGTGCATTGTTATATTTCAGTGTTCGGGTCCATCCATGGAACCGACAATACGCAGTGAGGATGTATTATTTACAGAACATATAAGTACAAAATTAAGGTGGTATAATAAAGGTGATATTGTTATTTCTATATGTCCATCAAATCCTAAACAACATATTTGTAAGCGAATTGTAGGCTTACCTGGTGACAGTATTCGAGATGGATTTTCTACATATACTGTGAGTACTTAATACACTTTAAATAGTATACTTAATATACTATTAAATATATATTTTTATTTATTGTAATGCATGTATATATATATATATATATATAAACATTATATAAAATTAATTTTCTTATTATAATAGTATTCTTATTATTATTTATTGATATATGTATATATACATCATAAACAGAATATATTGAAAATAGTTAACATATTTTTTAATTTAATTATTATTATAGAATCACACACACACACACACACACACACACACACACACACACACACACACACACACACACACACACACAGTACATATATATTTAAAAAAAAAACAAATGTAATACACAATAATTTGATTATAACTTTAAAAAAAATATAATTATCATTATACAGTATTACATTATTGCAGTATTACAGTATTACAGTATTACAGTATTACAGTATTACATTACATACAGTTATACATTAAAGTAATCTTATTAAATTTATTGTAAAATTTGTTTTACGAAGAATTTCGGATATTCTAATTGAAGTGAAAAGAAAAACAAAAAAAAACGAAAACATAACATTTATTCTTTTTTTTTTGTTTTCTTGGAAGTCCGACTACCGCGTTCCATCTCATGTTAGAGAAACGCTCATGTCTATATTCTCCTCTTACCGTCTCTAGTGTCTACTTAGCTGCAAATAGTAACACTATAAATTAGCAACTGTTTCTCAGTACGTACATTCATTTTATTCACGACTGCCAGAAACCTAAAAACTCCTAAATAAAATTTTCCTTTTTTTAGCAGTTATTTTAACGTGCTGAGATGTGACACAAATTTTACGTAAAAAAGAAAAAAAAAAGAAGAAAACTAATGAACAAAAAAATAAATGAAACGGGGGAAAGAATAAGGTGTCTCTTAAAACAATTTTGCTAAATATAGCTGTGCTATCTCGTTTTAGGTACCAAATGGACACGTGTGGCTAGAAGGAGATAATAGCAGTAATTCAGCAGATTCGCGATTCTACGGGCCGGTTCCGCAAGGATTACTTCGTAGTCGTGCTATATGTAAAATATGGCCCTTATCCGACGTAAGACTTTTTACAACGAAATTATAGTGTTATTTTTATTCTAAAAAAAAAAAAAATAATAATAATAATAAAAAAAAAACAAGAAAAAAGAAACCAAATCCTCAAAAAAATGATTCAGCATACACAACTGAAATTTGTATAATTATTAAATTTGTCTCGAATAGAAAGATTAACAAAATAAAAATAAAAAAATAGAAATACCTATATATGTAGATAGATAAGATGTAAGAATATTGTTGACAATGATAATTCCTTTGGTGAGGAAGGAAAAAAGATTTATCCAAGTTTCTCAACACGGATTATACTAATGTTCCTACACGCCATTGGTTGTGCTATCAGGCGCGATCAATGAACATAGGAGTAAAGTGTGTGCAACCAGGGGAAGTTATGGGATATAAGCACATACTTCTCAAATGGATCGTTTAAAGTGTCAGATGCAGTTAGAATTGGACATATCTCACTTGTACGAGATTGTAAAAATGTAGGAATATCGATGATAGTTTATATATACAGTACGCCATAGATAGATAGATAGATAGACAGATAGATACGTCATATTTTTATGACGTATTTAGCACCTATAACTTCACACACTCTAAAACGAGATTAATTTTTATTCATCTCTTGTCTTGTTTATGATTGATCTATAATATCATTTACATATATAAATATAAAAGAAAATAATAAACATCATTTTACTTACAAATATTCATCGGATAATTTAATTTAATATAATAATAATAATAATACAATAGAATCTAGGGTTCTACATATTAAATTACAAGCATAAAGTTTCGGAAACAATTGATGGCAGAAAGTGTTGATGAGCATGTATTCGCGAAAACTAATATTACACATAACTAGTTCATGGAATGTATCTGTGGTATATATATATATATATATATATATATATAATAGACAATACTATGAAACGTATACATACGTGAACAAAAGCGAAGAAGAAGAAGAAGAAAAAAGAGAGGAGGAGAAGGAGAAGGAGAAGGAGAAGAGGATGGTCGGATTATTCCAAAGTTCTCTCTTGGATATTCTTCGGTTCTGGTCAGGTTACTTGACTAATACGTGTCCTGGGAGAAACGGGAAGGTATTATAAACGTAGACAGGTCTGTTGAACGCGAAGGAATTGGCGATGGCAAGGGCCGGATTCGTGTCAAAAGTTTCATCAGGTAAATTCGGTTGCGTCGTTGGTTCTCTGGTTCTCTCAGTCGTGGTAGTGGTAATAGGAGTAGTTGTAGTAGTTGGTATCGTTGACGTACTAGGTGTTGTTGGGGCATTACTAGGAGGTGAAAAAGCTGCTGGATAAGTGATCGTATTCGATGGACCAGGTGGCGGTCGATAATAAGCGTGTGGTTGACTGTGACCAGGGTTGAAGTATCTCCCACTTGGACGCCATCCTCTGGGCATATATTCTGTTGCTGATGATACCACTCCAATACAAAGGATCAAGAAGATTATCTAAAGCACAGTTTTGTTATTTTGTGTTTTTTTGGATTTTTTAATTTTTGGGTCAAGGATATACGAGAATTTTGATTTTGATATTTTTCATTGCTGTAATATTTTCTAATAATTGTAATAAGCATTGGTTTAAATAGTGGGCTCTTTTTAAATTGTATTGTAATTATTAATATTAAAATTCTTTTTTTATTAATTATGCAACATTTAATAGTAATATAGCATTATTAATGTATAAATTAATGTATCTAACGAAGATTAGTTCAAATGGATGAATTTTAATTTTGTAGTTGCAATTAAAAATGTTATTCTTGTCTAATTATTTAATACGATATGTGATTTAATATTTCGTATAACTATTGGTATAAGAATCGAAAAAATTTGTAGTATTAAAAAATGTTAGATTTATTTAAAATTTTAATATACTATAATTATCAAATTATTTTCTATTTTTCTCTAATTAATTTTTTGGTTAGATAATATTATAGGACAAAATATATAAACTATTTGTTTTTGAAATTGGTCTCTAATGAATAGGATGGAAAGTAAAGAAAAAGAGAAAAAAAGGGACAAAAAAAGAAAATAATTATTACCTTCATAACTATCAGTTATAGTTGTTATATCGACGAAGAAAAAATGTAACTGTTCTTAGGAGAAGTCCGTCTTTCGTCTTTATATGCGGGCCCACGTTTATAAGGCTGATAGTAAAAGCATTGTGAATACAAAACAGTTTGAGAAGAACCTAAAGTATTCGCCGTAGCTATCGCTTTCTGTTTCGTAACTGCCGAATACTCGCATTACGCGCCGTGAATTTTCTTTTCTTTTCCAACAAATTCCCTATAGGATTATTCGTAACTCGTCCGATAATATACATAGCATATATACAATATATGTGTACAATGACTCATGGGAATATTTGTAATCAAAGGATATTTGTAAAAAAAAAAAAAGAAACGAACAAACAATTCCAAATTTTTGTACACAAAAACTTGCTTCTTTTAATAATTCATCTTTTAAATTGATATTCAATTTTATTACTAAGGAGTATTTTATTGTCAAAGAGATATCATTTGAGAAAAATGAATCCTAAAAAAATTTTAAAACTTGCACAAGATATAACAGTAAATAAAATTAATATTTTAGTAAATTGTACATGGTTAACACTTCTTTTACATTTTACATTGGTCACTTTGTGAAACTTATTTTATCATATATGTCAAATTATACTTACAATAAAATGTTTCTTTCCGATAAAATTTATTTTTGTATGTAGAAAAATTTAGCCAAATTACATTAGCAAATATTAATTGACATTGGAAGTATCGATACTCCTAATTCATTGTAATTCATTGTACGTATAAAAGATAAATTATCTACATCGATGTAAATATCTATTTAGTAAGTACACATCCATGTACAGACACAAACACACACACATATATGTATATATGTATACATTAATGCTACCATTACATAAATCTGATAGCGAGTACATAATTAAATTTCTATGCCGTTAATCAATAGATAAATAAATTAATGGATAGTTCAATTAAGGTTGACTATTAGTACAACAGGATTAACATTTAGGGTTTTATTATCCATTCATGTGCATTCTATTCTTCTACTCGAACAATTTTTTTTTATATGATACGATCTGAATTTACGATAGGATCAATAACGCACATACATTTTTGTGATTTTTTAGCTTTTCGTTTTTTTTTGTTTTGGAAGTAAACTACTAAAAATATAAATATAAATATATATATATATATATATATGTGTGTGTGTGTGTGTGTGAGTGAGTGAGTGAGTGAGTGAATGAAGATGTGTAAACGATTTGACTAAAACGGTCCAATTGTGTATATAACCGAAAGAAACGTGTCCAATACATAGTTTCACAATACATTACGTAAATTAAATACACGTCTCGAATTCGGGATAGAAACGAAGCAATAACTATGTCTTATGAATTCCGTAATATATTACATTTATTCTGTTACGTGCGTGAAATGGATCGATAGTTAGCTTGCAAAAGAATAGTCCGAAAAAGAGTGTTTGTGTGTTAGGGGTGAGAGAAGGAGAAAGAGAGAGAGAGAGAGAAAATATAAAAGGCACCGGTAGTCAATTAATATTCACGTTGCTTTTCGTTCTAAAAATGTTGCTTAGAGTTGATTGCAAATAGATTGGCTAATGAACATCTCTTTCTGTAAATTAATGATTAACGTCGTGTTCACTAATGGCGTTACATGTCGTTTTTTGATTATTATTTTTGTAATTTTGTTACAAAATTTTCTACGCGACAATTCTTTCGATTTTATTTATTTTTTTTTTTTTTACTTTCTGTTTCGAATATATTTTCTTTCACTTTTTCTTCTTTTTAATGATTGCTCTCAAACGTCGATGTATGTATATACTATTATATATACTTCACGTTTCTACATATAAATGACATCGATATTACATTGGGCCGTTAAACGTTTTCGCTTTTGAATTAAAAACGAGTAGAACAAAAATTGGAATAAATTAAAATAAAACTGTAATCGAAATCCTAACGCAACTAAATATCCTTTCTATTTATAATATTTATAATTAATATATATATATATATATATATATATATATTATGAATTTATTAATATATTAAATATAATTTTATAGCTTTTATAGTTATAACGATGAATCAATAAACTGATTAAAAATATGTTGAATGAATTTTGTCAGAAATGAACCGTGTAAAATTTTCTGTAAGACATCCAATGAATAAGAATAAAAATTATAAAGTCCTGAATTTATTATCACATCGGAGTAGACCAAAAAAGTTCGAAAATATTGTATTGACACCATTGAGTGAAAATATTAGACAAATTATAACAGCAAAATTCAAGGACATAATGGACCTACTACGAAATATCATGATTTCTTTAAATCCCTTTAACACATCCAAAATGTATGAGCAGTATATATAAATTGTTTTTATCAATTAGTTTAATTAAGTTTAAATTAGAATATTATAATCTTACATTCTCTTTATTAGGAATTTTAGAACTGTTGCACACATACGCAGCATTCAAAAAGACATATAAACAACATTTTATCAAAGAAGTTTGATAGATGACAACGTGCCAGTTTGAAGGTGAATCTCGAAGAGGATGGTACATAGATCATATATTTCGGGATTTTAAACAACATTAGACATTCTCATCGATTAATTAACAATTATTATAATACTTTAATGCACTCTACTTATATTACAGGACAGTTTCATTTTCAAAGACATTACTGCGCAGGAGCGATAAAATAATTTCATTATAATGTAAAAAAAGTTAAAATCAGAGCGTTATAATTTTAAATTTTATTGATTAGTTAAATTATTTCAGTTATGCACATGCTCAATGTTCGGAAAGTCATAGAAACCACATTAAATAAATGCATTTTGATAAATGACAACTTGTCAGTCTGAAGATGAATTTCGAACAGGACGGTACTCAGATCATATAATCCGAGCTTCTAGACACCAATAGCCACTTGCATCGATTAATTAATAATTATTTTAATATTCTAATACACTCTACTTATATTACGTGTAAATTTAACTCTCGAAGTCATCACTGCGCATGTGCGATAAAATAATTACATTAAAATAGAAAAAATACTAAAATAAAAACGTTAAAATCTTAAATTCTCTTTATTAGGAATATTACTATCATTGTACACATACGCAACATTCAGAAAGTCTTATAAACAACATTTAATATAAGAATTTTGATAGAGGACAACGTGCCAGTCCGAAAGTGAATCTCGAAGAGGACGGTACACAGATCATATACACCAAGCTTTCAGACAACATTAGACATTCCCAACGATTAATTAACAATTATTTTAATATTCTAGTACATTCTTCTTACATTACAGGACAATTTAACTATCTTAGTCATCACTACGCATGAGCGATAAAATAATCACATTAAAATAGAAAAAATACTAAAATTAGAACGGTTTTATTCCTAATTTCTATTTCTTACATATAATATTCTCGTTATACACATGCTTATATATAACCGAATTTATATAATTAAAAATTGTTTTGAATCACATAAATTATATTTTTAAAAGTGTTCTAAAGATGTATAAAATAAATTGGGTATGGTTTTTTTTTTTTCAATTGAAGCATTTTAAATTATGTTAAATGTACTTGGGTTCCTTCAAATTGTATAACGAATCTGGTTGTTAATTTTGAAAGTTTCCTAACTCTATTCTTGGTAAGAAAACGGCATATTATTCACTTAATTATTGCCATTATTTTAATAGGAGCTATAAATTTATCTTTTTTAGATACACTTAAGCAGTATAACTTATTAATATCCCATACGTATATTTTTAATTGCATTGAAACGCAAACCCTTCAATATCTCAATTCGAATATAAATAGATTTTAACCACTTTTAAAATAAACAGCTCAATTATTGAATTAATTGAAAATTTATGTCAATTTATAAATGTATATTTCATATTCTTTTATTTATTTTGAAGTATTATGTATATATAAAATTAAGAATATTTCCTGTAAATTGGTATACAAAATCGTTACATGTGTTTTTCAGTTAACTCAATACATTTCAATGATTCCATTAAACGATATGTCAGAACATGGAATAAAAGATTGAAAAAAAAAAACAAAGAAAAAAAAAGGAAAATTATTTTAAATGCATATTTCCAAAGGGAAATATTCTATATATGTATATACATATATATATATATATATATATATCTTTCTATTTTATTAAAAATAAGAAGATTAGCCAGGGTTTCCATTAGAAGTAATGCGAGGATTTCTAACGGTACTCAGGTTTCTTCTCTCCTGCCATTTTTTAATCATTTTAGTAGATAGAAGCGATCGATCTTTCACGCTCTCGTGGATCTTTCTATGAATGTACGATCGGTCTAATACTTCTTTCCTTTTTCATTCAATTTTTCCATCGATAAATATCCGAATTGGATTTTCTACTCGAATCGCTCACTGCAACGATCAAAAGTCTATACATATATACTTGTACATGTGTTTTATACATATATATACTATAACGAAAATGGATAAAGCAATAAAAAAAAAGATGTACACGTAAGTAGAGTTTGAAAAATTACCAAATTTCACTTACAAGAATATGCAATAAAATGAAAATAACCGTATAAACTTTTATCTGATAATTTTGATACGATTTTAATTTTACGTGTCAAGGTTACGTTATTTCAAGATCAAATCTATCGTATAAAAGAATAAAATATTCCCTTTGGCAATAATTAAAATTTTCGATATTTTTTTTTCGCATAGCAATTTTTCTTTCAATCAAAATCAAACTCACTCTGTATAAGCAAATTTAATGATTTTTTTTTCTTAAGTCATTTAAATGAAAACTTTGAAAATATACCGGTAAGGTAGTAGTAAAGGAATATATTGAATGGAGAGAGAGAGATTTGCTTTTGATATTATCAAGGGTAAATTTCGTTTATTCAAATTCGGAAATATTTTCGATATTTCGTAACAGAAAACGTTCTTCTCATTGGCATATATTCGATTAACCGATGACAGCCGAATGCACTATCAACGTCCGATCCAATTCGATATGAAATCTTGAATATCGTATGGAGTATAGATTCCGTTATGTATAACCTAACCATCCTCGCTCATGTCTCACTTCAACATTTTCTATATGGTATTGTAGTATAGCTTCTGAGCATCTGTGCATTGGTACCATCTTGCTTCCAACGATTCCCGAGATCGTGCGAATTCACAAGAAATTTTATCTTGGAAACAAATTTTTTATAAGGATTTAATGTGTGCATCAACAGCTTACGGATAATATTTATCTAAGATTGATGATTAAATAACTGTGTTACTTGTAACAAAATAAAAAAAAAGATACCAGATAATTTTGATTTAGAAAACAAATTAAATATATTTATACGCATTTTCGATTCAATTTGTTATTAATTTAATTACCTTGTATATGAGTGTAGCAAATTTTAATAATCTGAAATTGAAAGTTCAATATAGAAAATAATTTTCTTTACAGTTGCATTTATTTTTATTTAAAAAATATACATGTTTTTTTATACCATAAATAACTTTACAATTTAAAACTCAATTTTTTTCTAAGTAAATATTACAAATTTATGAAATCTGTAAAACGTTTGATTAATTTCGTATTTTTTTGTTTGTTTATTTTAATGACAGATAAATTTGTATGTAACTTGGTCAAATTGGGGTTTACGTTGACTATTTTAATTGAACGACTTGGACAGTATCGGTATTGAAACTATTTAGACGAAAAAAAAAAGCAAAAACACTCATTGCGAATTGCTAGCATTCATGGTCACCCTTGAAAATGTATGGAATCGTCTAATGTTCTTTTTACGATCTGCATTTGTACTTGGGATACATTCCTACCGATCTTGCAAAGATCATTTAAAGTAGAAAAAGAAGATATCGGATAAAAGGTGTAGCTTTGAAAATAGCTTCTAAATTTGTAACTATGTTATTTCAAGTAGCACACCCAATCGGTACTATGTATCGAAAGAAAAAAGAAAAAAAAAAGAGACAGGGATAAAAAGAGAGATACGAAAAAGAGAATTTAGTCTGTCGGAATTTGAGGATTATCGACTTATTTTTCTTCTCTTCTTCTTTCTTCTTCTTTCACTCTTTCTACATATATACATATATAACTCATATCTATACGTACATGTATTTCTTTCTTTTCCACGCGGCTTAGTTTACTTTTTCCGCGAAGATTATAAGCAAACTAGTCTTCGAAAATCGATGACGTCTGAAAGAATACGAATATCTTTTATCTTTCTCTATTTATTTTTCTCTTTTTTTTTCTTTTCTTTTCTACAAAATGTTTAATGTTTCATATCAAAAAAAAGGTTGAAAAATAAAAAGGGGAAAGATAGATGAAAAGATTAATCATCTCCTCGCAATGATAGGAAAGTTTTCTGGTGTAACATGCAACCCCTGGTAACATTCTTACGGTCAATCATATCTGTCTGTCTCTCCCTCTCTCTTTTTCTCCTATTATAATTCTTTTTTTTCCCCATACTTCCCTCATATTTTTCGCACAGCAATTCAAATCTAACCGAGGACGTATCATCCCGATGAAGTACTTACTTACAATCGACTCGCTCGAACAGAAAATGTCTTTCTACATTAGGACCCACGAAGTTTGACACAATGGCGTTCAATCTCCCCGGAGCGTTCTCTGTTCTTCTCTCGGAACATATAACGACACCAAATAGACAGACAGACAGTGAGAAAGAGAAAGAGAAACAGATAGATAGATAGATAGAGAGATCAAGAGAAATATACAGAGAGACAGTGAGAGAGAGAGAGAGAGAGAGAGAGAGAGAAGGGTAAGGTAACTGCGTCTTTCGATCGCTTAGGTCGACGATTTCGCCAAGTAGGAGAGTGTCGAGTCAGACAGAAAATCTTAATTCGGAATCCACGTCCGAAGGCTTTTCTCCCTCTCCTTCTCTTTTAGATGGAAAGAGAAATAGAGAAATAGAGAAATAGCGAAAGAGACAGACGAAAGGGTGCCAGTGGGAGAAACCCTTCTTCCTCCTCCTTCTATCTCTCTCTCTCTCTCTCTCTCTCTCTCTCTTATTCTCTTAAACACACTTTATATCTCACAAACACACACACTCAGTTTCTCTCACTCCTCCTCACACATACTTTCTCTTTCTCATACACATTCACTTTCTTATTCTCTCACACACATTCAGTCTCTCTCACTTCCTCTTACATACTTTCTCTTTCTCTCTCTCTCTCTAAATCTCATTCTCTGCCAAATACATATACGCACGTACACATACACGCATACATTCTCTCTCTCTCTCTCTCTCTCTCTCCTTTATTTTCACGTACACGTTAACTCTTTCTCTCTTTCTCACAATGTTTCAGAACGAGAGTTCTCTTTCTTTCTCTCGTTCGTGGAGAGAGGGTTGGTGTTTGAGGGGGTTGGAAGGAGAACACGTAGGGACGAGCCGCGCGCGTCCTAAAGACATGCGCAACGAGCCGCGAAAAGACAGGTGCGCGGCGCGGCGCCGGGGACAAATCGCTTAGTTTAGAATAAGCGTACGGATTCGGTTGTATCGTTCCCCATCTCGTCGTCGTCGTCTACCAACCAGCCGCACGCCAGTCGTCCGCGGTTCCGCATCAGCTTCGGTCGCTCGGTCCACGCTCTCTCTCTCTCTCTTTCTCTCTCTCTTTTTCTCTTTCTCTTTCTCTGTTTTTCATTCTTGTTTACTTCTAACTTACAATTTATATTTGCTCCCCCTACCACCCCCACCCTTTCAACCCCTACTTCTTTCTTTCAATCTTTTCTTTTTTTTCTTTTTTTCTTATATATATTTAACTTTTAAAATAATTAATTACATTACATTACGTAATGTTATTTATTAACATCGTTTATTAACAGAGCTTTAAACAAATTCGGCCAAGGAGTAACGACCATGAGCTTCTAACGGATCCCGCTTATTTCTCAGCGGTTATTTTATATATATATACATACTTTTTTATATATATATATATATTATATCATTTAGACTTAGCAATTATTTGCGCCTCCTCGAAAAAGAAAGAAAAGAAAACAAAAATAGATAGACAGATAGACAGACAGCAGAAACCGTAGGAGTAACAGTAAAAGAAACAGAAACTTCAATAACAGTAGCAGTTGAAGCAGAAGCAGCAGCACCACCATCACGTTCCAGTTACGTTTGTTGTTATAGATCACGATCGAAGAAGCGCGCACGTCTCTTCTCTTCACTAAAAGACGAGGATCCGAGCCAAGGTCGTCTTTCTTCCTCTCGGGCACGACCTCCCTCCTCCTTCATCCTTGTTTTTTTTCCTCTCTCTCTCTCTTTCTTTTTCTCACCCTCACTCTAACCCTCACATCTCTATTTATATATATTTATATATATATATATATATATATATATATATATATATATATATTACATACATTTATATATAAATATATATATTATATAATACACATATATGTGTATGTGTGCATATATTACAAACAACTAGATGTCATCCCCCCTTTCTCTTTTTTTCGTTCTCTAATTCTTTTTTTTTATTTCTATTCCGTTTAACTGCTTTCTTTCTTGTTTTCTCTTTTGTACTTTTTATATTCTCTTTGGTATTCTCAGCATTTTTCTGCAGTATAGTCAAGCCCCGCCAATTATCGAACGTCCACGTGTTTCTCTCTCTCTCTCTCTTTTTCTCTTTTTCTCTTTTTCTCTTTTTCTCTTTTTCTACCACCTCCTCCTCTTCCCCGAACCCTAATTCCTTTTACTATTTCTTTCAACCGGTTAAAGTCATTCCCATTCTTGTTCCAACTCTCGATCATTCCTTTTAATCTCAACGTCAACGTGGAAAAATAGACAGACAGACAGGCAGAGATTAGAAGGAGAAGAAATAAAGAGTGAGGAAAAGAGGGAAAAAAAGAAAGATAAAGAGAGAGAGAGAGAGAGAGAGAGGAAAACGATTATTCCCGATTGGTGTTTACAACATCCGAAAAAGGACGACATTCGAACGATCGTCGACCTCATTCTTCGTGTTTGTGAGTTTCAATTTTCTTTCTCTCTTTCTCCCACCTTTTTCCCAAAGAGTGATCAAGAGTGAGTGAGAGAAAGAGAAAGAAAGAGAGAGAGAGAGAGGGGGGACCGTGAAAACGTGCCGTTAAAGTAATTAAATTCGACTGACTCGATTAGCGTGAGAACTTTCCTGGAACTTTTCGAGTTCGTCGTTTCAATCCTCTTTCTCTTTCACCCTCTCTCTCTCTCTCTCTCTCTCTCTCTCTCTCCGTCTATCCTTTTACTACGATTCTGAACGAGTAAGTGCAACGAGGATTGTGTGTAATGATAGTCGAAGGGAGTACGCGGAAGCGTTGAAAGAAAAGAGAAGAAAAAAAAAGAAGAAGAAAAAGAAGAAGAAAAAGAAGAAGAAGAGTACGGGGCTTGAGGGTGTTCCGTTAAGTGATTGCAAAGGAATGTTACTACCACGAAGTTGAAAAGTTTTGGTATCGCGGTGCTTAGCTGGGTTTTCGATGGCCATTATGTCGCTTGGACTAAACTTTTACCGTTCACCTAACGTTAGAAGGGAGACACCAGCTGAGACGACAGCTACGGAGACATTTATGATGAGGATAGTCTTCTTGACTTTAGGATTTTTCCTTCTACTTACTAGGGAGGTTAAAGGTGAGTAGCCAGTCAGCCAACCAGCCAGCCAACTTACTAGTCAGTCCAGAGACCTTTCTTTCTTTCACTTTTTTTTTCTTCTATTTCACTTACCGACCACCTAAACCCTTACCGTAACTCCGACCGAACCATCAACACACTGACCATCGTCATGAGTATGAATTTTAAAACGATACTTTTATACTCAACAACCCCTGTAGTTAGTCGTCGTCTTCCACATTCACTACCACAATTTCATCCTTATCTCAAAAGTATCGTTAAACCATAACTTCTACTACTAAACCGAAACTATCATCACTCTTAGTTTCTTGTTTACTTTTATTTTTATATCGACTAACATAAGATTTTTCTCTTGACGAGTATTACCAAGAAGTATATTGAAGTAGAATGATGCTGGATAATGTGCCTTGCTTCCTTCCTTGCTTACTAGCCTTGGTTTGGGGTGGTTCGTTGGGTGGAAAGTTTTCAAGTAAATAGAAAATAAATAGAAAGCATGCTTTTCAAAAAAGGTACAACCGAGCTTAGACGGACTCTCCGCGTTGTATAAACAAAAAGTTACTATCCCCCTCTCTCTCTCTTTCTCTCTGCTTTTTCTTCTTCTATTCCTCCCCCTTTCATCCCCCTCAACTTACTGTTATTAAATTGAAGCTTGAAAGCTTCCTCCAACTTCTCCACCCAAATCCACCCCCTCCTCTTCTCCCTCTCTTTTTCTACCTTAGCCACCTCGCTAGCCACCCTCCCACCCCCTTCTCTCCTTTTAGCACCACACAACTACTTGGAAAGTTTTCTCGTGTAATGCTTACGAGGATACACCCTTTTCTTTTATTCTTGGATAGCACGAAAGCACCTCATACGATGCTCAATCGAGATGGAAACGAGACCACTTTCCTCTCGTCCTTAAAACGTTTCTTATTCTTATTCTTATCTTATTTTTTTGTCTCCATTTCTTTTTCTATTTTATTCTCGTTTCTTCTATTATTTTCTTTCGCATTTCTTTTCTTTTACTCCCTTGTTTCATTTCTTATTTTTACAACGTTAACTCGTTTTTATTATCTTCACGTGAAAAATCCGCAATTTTCGTATACTTATATTTTTACTTATTTGTACTAGTACTTCTCGTATAAATTCGCGAAAGTATCCAACCCTTCGTTTCACGCATACATACACTCACACAAATGTAAAAGGATGAAGTTATACGCTTATGTATAGAAATATATATATATATATATATGAGATGGTATTTATTCGGATTATATAAATTTTAAAGGCGACTCTCCAATTGGAACTTTCGATGTTTACTTCGAAATGCAACACACACACAAGCAGAGTATCATCAGAGACGATCTCTTATGATTTATTCATCCTCCTCAAAGGGTGAAAGATCGTCTGAACATCTGGAAAGACCAATGTTTTTCCTCCTTCTTCACACTCACCAAGTTTCTACTATCTACGAGAGAGTAAGAGAGAAGTTCTAATAATTTATCTAAGAACATTACCGTGATTCTCTATTTATAACTTATACTTCTGCTACAGAGAAATGAGATATATATTTTTTGTCTCCCTTTATTTTATGTTTTATTCGCAAGAAAATCTGATCTTTCTGACTTGTAAGAAAAGAAAAGAAAAGAAAAAAAAATGAAAGTTAGATGCATTATCCTTCGAGAAATAAATCTTTTGAAGAACATGATAAGAGACACCAAGTTTCTTTATGTATTATATGTTAATATACTTCTTATGTGCATGTAAGATTTATTTGTTGTAATAATCATATTGCTTTATTTTTTTTTTTTTATATTTTATTTCTTCAAATTTTCTGTTTGATAGAGTCACAAATTGAACTTGGTTTACAATCTTCTATAGAATAATTTAATGCTACATTTCTTATTTTTTAATAATTATAATAATTCTTTGTTTAATATTATGTTTTTATTTGATGTATATAATATTATATAATATTTATTCACGTTTAAGATGACATCAACCATAGAAATATGTATTATATGTTAATATACTTCTTATGTATGTAAAATTTATTTATTTTAATAATTATATTACTTTATTTTTTTTTTTTTATATTTTGTTTCTTCAAATATATTCTGTTTGACAGAGTTACAAATTGAACTTAGTTTACAATCTTCTATACAATAATTTTATGCTACATTTTTTATTTTAAATAATTATAATAATCTGTTTTTATTTGATGTATATAATATTATATAATATTTATTCACGTGTAAGATGACATCAACCAACAAAATAAATGTTATATCATATGTAAAAATACATTTAATTATAAGGAACATTTATTTTCAAGATGGCGGGGAATCACTGAATCACTACGATCGGAAATAACTATAATTCATACGATGTAATTCTATATCTTGAAAACAATCCAAAATATATATTCATATTAGCTCTGTCTGAAGTATTTCAACCTCGATAAATATACATAAAATAAATATACATATAAATATATGTATATATGTATAATAGTACACTTTGCCAACAAGTATCATAGAATCTGAGGGAAACTGGACGGAAGTTTATGGAACGAACAAAATAGTTCACTCTAACACGAACATAATTACCTCTATAGTTACATGTGATACATGACTAAAGCCAATTAAGTCGTATTGTCGATAATAAAAAAGAATGGAGTGGGGGAGGACAAGAAAAAGCAAAAAAAAAAGAAAAAGAATAATTATTAACGATAACATGCACGCAACCATTAAATGATTTATTTCGCTAACATTTTACATTCCTCATCGAACATATTCTCCTATTGTTCTTAGTTTTGATATTACATTTTTACAGAATTTTTCTTTTTTTTTATTATTATTTTTCCTCTCCCCTCACTCCTCTTCTCTCTCTCTCTCTCTCTCATTCTCTTCATACTTTTTCCCATTTTTGTTCTCGATTTTTTATAATAAAACAACGTAACGACACACACTTATATACGTAAATACATACTACCATGTACCAGATGTATACATACTCATATGTGCATAACTGTGTGTGTATCTGTTTGTACAAATACATATCTATATATATGGTTGTGGGTGATATGTATGTAGACGAAATAAACGTTATGAAAAAAAATTTGCTCTAAGGCAAACGCGACAAGAGAAGAATATATATATGTCTCTCTCTCTTTGACTGTTCTCTTCAAATAATCGTACAGCACAACATTCTCTCTCTCTCTCTCTCTCTCTCTCTCTCTTTCTCTTTCTATTTTTCGTAATCGTAAAAATAATTGTGTGGTACAACATTCTTCCTTTCTCTTTCTATTTCTTTTATTTTTATCTTCTCTCTCTCTCTCTCTCTCTCTTTCTATCCCTTTTCCTCTTTGTATATAGTTTATTTTCTCTCTCTCTCTCTCTCTCTTACTTTTTTCTTTGGTTAAATATTAACGAGAATAACATTTTTTCGAAGAGAAATATTTACATAAATATATAT
>NW_015148971.1:4028843-4065287 GCF_001465965.1 Polistes dominula | reverse complement strand
AAGAAATAAAAAAAAAAAAAGGAAAATATCTACAGCTGGTGCTATTCTATCCTTTGGGTGCGACTTCATTTTAATCCCTTTTACTCGAATTTGATTTCAGTAAAACCCGTTAACGTACATGTCATCGACGAGAACACAAAGAACATTTTAAGTCCTGATACTACGTTTGGACCAATAGACGAAGGTTCAACCATTTCACTGACTTGCGAGAGTGGCGAGGGCAGACCAGTTCCCACGGTGCAGTGGTTTAAGGGTGATCAACAGCTCGAAGGTAAGTTTCCAATCTCGTTTTCTTCTAATGGAACTCGTCGATTGAGGTCTCTCGCTAATCTGTTAAACGTGAACGATACTACACCGTCTAACGATCTATTTCAAATAAATCTTCGTAAGGTAAACACAAGTATTTTTCCAATAATTTCGCCAACTTTTTTATTCGGAGAGTGGGGGAGGAGGATATAGCAAAAAATGTTTACTTTGAAATTTCTAATTATACAAATAACGTTTTAGTAATACCAATAATATTTTCATTTATTATTAAACATTGGTTAATCATGAAATAAAAATGATTTAATAATTCGAACATTTTTTTTCGTGTCCTGTCAAATGTTAAACTAATTACCTACTATCATTTATAGTATGAGTAACAAACATTTAGTTATCACGAAAAAATAATATAATAAATAGAAGATTTGATAATAGTCGTGAAAAACAGTTCCCCCTAAAGATTTCTATATAAAAAAAAAAAAAAACCGCGCTCCCTGTCAAGTTGCATATGACTAATCATTATTTTATGTCACGCGTATCGAAAAAAATGCTATACCCAACAACGTTCATTGTATTCATAAACACATTTTTTATTTTTTTTATTTTTCCCTTAACGAGAAAAATATCATTCAACGCATATATAAAAATGTGTTTCGACGTGTCGAAAAAGTTTCATAGCTTTTTTTTCCATCATGTAAAAATGACGAAAGTTAACGTTAACTAAAATTGTAATATTAGTAAGATTAAAGAGACAAAGTATCGAAGTTGTTGTTGTTATGAAACAAAGTATCTAATCGACAGAGGAGGGGAAAGGGTAGATGAGGTGGGGAATTGAGGGTGGGGGTCGTAGTTTGATAAGGGTTTGAGAGTTACAACGGTGCAAATCGGTGCACAAAAGAGGCTACTTTAACCATAAGATTCAAAGTATGTTGGGTAAAGGAATCGATGAGGAGGACTAAGGAGGCTAAGAGTCTGCGGTAACGTATGATGAGAAAAGTTAGTGTTGCCCTTCGTTCAACAGAAGTTTCCCTCTCTCGAAGCCGAAGCGTTATGGGTGCGGAGAAGTCGATTAGTTAGACGACCCAAGCCTCTTCACGACTTAACGCGATTAACGTAACATGTACGAAGGAATTAACTGCACCTTCGGGTAGACCAAGAATATTCTCCTAATCCAAATTAAGTTCCTACAGAGTTCACTATGGATCTAGATGCATGTATGTAATGTGAATCCTAACGATACAGATGATAGCATGTGTATACAACACGTAACTACAAATTGGATGGGTTTTTTCTTATTTTATCGATTACCAATGTTAAACTAAATCGAAAATGTACAATTACTATTTTTGATACAATACTTTTTGTTTTTACGAAAAAATCGACTATCCAAGTTTTATCCAATACGCGTGCACTTGAGAGGTGACTCGAATTGCTTTCCCTTCACTTGGATTTTCTACTTCGTATTTACAGAAAAAAAAAAATAATGTTCTCTTTACGTATTGACATAAGTTACTATAATATTAAAAGTCGTCTAGAAAGTTTCATTGCTTTTTTTTTTTATTGTGGAAAGTAAGTTTTAAATGTATATAATATTTTTATATTATATTACCGAATATTAAACGTTATACGATAAAAAATAGGATTGTATTATACATAATATATATATTACTAGATAAAATAAAATAAAATAAAATATAAAATATCGAGTATATAAAATTATTAATGAACTAAAGAAAAAATAAACAACTTTTGATTTGATCGAATACATTAATTCTTGTTTCAATTACAAATGAAACCAATTACAATTACACGTAATTTTCTCGAAAACAAAATTTCCTATAAAAAATAGTCATTCTCTATTTTCGATTAGCTGTCGAAGGTAGAATCAAAATCTATCGTTTCCTACCACAATTTTCTCACCCCTACAAATTAAGTCCCTCCGCCTACCTAGTATTAGTATACATATATAGATGATATTAGGGTATACCCTATCAAAGAAAACGTGTCACGTAACGTGTGTTAGTAGTCGATGTAAAAGAAAATGAGAGTGAGAGTGTATCTCCTCCCAAGGTAGCCTTACAAAGAGGATACTAATCATTTTCATTAATTATATTTTCAGCCGAGTCTACCTCGACGGTCGACGCCAATGGCATAGGCACCGGAAGAAGCTCCTTGAAGATGCAAGTGACTCGAGATGAGCTTGGCGATGTTTTCACGTGCAAGGTCAACAGCGTTGCTCTCTTAGAACCCATCACGGAAGACATTAAATTCGATATTCATGGTAAGTAGTATGTATACGTGCATGTTCATCCACATGTGTATACTTTTATAGGCTAGGTTATAAGTATTGGATATATATATATATGTATGTGTTTGTATGTGTATATATATGTTATTGACTTTTCTTACTTTTACTATCTTACATTCATATATATTTCTCGACAATATTATCATTATTTTCATAGTGCGTCCATTAAAGATGGATTTGAGCGGAGTGGTTGGTCATGCAGTGCAAGGAACGAAAATATTATTACAGTGTACCGTAAGTTCAGCAAGGCCAGCTGCCAATGTAACTTGGTACAATGGATCAGAACCATTGACCACTAGTAACGAAAAATACGAACTGTTTGAGACGAAAATATTTGAAAATGTGAGTGTGTGTAAGATAATCTAATCATTTTTCTTTTACATTATTTTTTATTTTTATTTTTATTTTCTTTATTTCAATTATATTGTGGTGTCTCGTGTAATTGATTATAAAAGCCAATTATCGGGGTGGTGATACTACGAGAAGAATTAAATTGAAAATGTAGAATGTAACTTTTCTTTTATTTTTATTTCTCTATTTAACTGTATTTTCGAGAAAAATAGCTTTTTAAGATTTGTCGAGTACTCGATTTAGTTTCAATTTATTTGACTATTCGTATATTTTTATAAAAAAAAAAAACATTTTTATACTTCTTTTAATATTTAAAAAAAAAAAGCTAAGTCGAAAATATGGAATATTCAATTTTTTATTTTTTTGTTCTATTCAGTTTTATTTTGGAGAATAAATAAATTTCGAAAATTTGTCGAGTACACGCTTATAGTACTTAGTACAGTTTCAATACAACGGATTTGACTATTTTATCCTGGAATATTTTGGAGAACGTTTTTATGCTTTCTAAATATCGTTGCAGAAATTGAAACCAAAATTTATTATAAAAACCGAATTTATATATAATTCTACATTTTCTACAAATAATAATTAGTTTTTCACGTAGAATCAACTTTCCTCCTTTTAGCTTGTACCATCAATAATAAGACACCTTTTATATATTATTATTATTATTATTATCTTTATGTTTCTCGTTTATTATCATCGCTCGGCTGCAAATATTGAAAAAAAAAATTACAAAAAAAAAAAGAAAGAGACTACTAGAGTATATTAAACACGACCTATTATTTCTAATCAATAAATTAAAAAAAAAATAAAAAAATAAAAAAATACCAAATGAGAATTATCTAATCGATCGTTTTTTTAACTGCTGCGCTGATCGTTATCCGATGAGAAGGGGGTGAGTTATGAGAGTGTAGTCGTCGGAGAGCGAAATTTTTCGCAGATTAATTTTTCCCAATCGTTATGCGTTTAAAACGTGAAATATTAATATATATATATACATATATATATTCGTATTAATAAAGGAAGCATCGTTTGAAAAAGAAAAAAAAGTAATAATAATAATAGAAGAATAAAGTGAACACAAAAAAAAAAAAGAAATATATCGAATGAATATTATACGTCGATATTCATTAAAATTATACAAAATGTAGATTCGTATTTGTTTTTAAAACGTTAATACTCGTATTAGCACGGTGTTAATGTAAAATAAACCAAAAACAAATGTAAAAAAAAAAGTTAATATCGTAGATGTAAATACGTTTCTCACATAAATATCGCGTAAATAAAATAATATATATAAATACGTGTATATAATACATAAATAAATATAGACGAGGTATACCGTTGATAGGATTAAATGACTTTAAACGATTTATTTGTTCGTAGAACGATAGTACATCAAAAACGATAAGTTATCTTGCTTTTACGGCATCGGAATACGACAATGGAAAAACGTTTAGTTGCATCGCTGAAAATCCTGTTATTCGTACTAAACGCCTTAAACCTATGAAAGAAGAAATTACGATCAAAGTATTGTGTAAGTAATATTATATGTGTGTATATATATGGTATATTTAACCTATTTATATATATATACCTATCTTATATATATATATTTAAGATAACACTTTTTAACACTTACTGTATCATTTATCTTCTTATATTTCGTTCATTTCACAGATCCGCCAATAATCAAAATGAAACCGGTTAATATAACCGTCAATGAAACGGAAGATTTTACAATTTTTTGCGATTACGAGGCTAATCCAAATACTTTGATTAAAGTCAAATGGTAAATAATATTTCATTTTAATATTTATTTATATTTATTTGAATCAATATAAAACATATATATTTTAGAAATATTTTTTATTAAGTGTTAAAATATTTTATGACAAATATTAGCCATCGATTTACAATATTAAAATATGATTCAAGTTGAAAAATTGGTATTTCACAAATCGGTGTAATATTAAAAATTTTATTTTAAAAAATACCCATCGAAATATTCTATTGTTCTTTTTTTTAATTTTAAAAAAATTTCCTATCAAATAAATATATGAACTAAATTTTACATATCAAATTATTCGCGTTAATGGTTAATTATTTTCTATATTTAATATTTATTATTTCTTTTTAAATATTACCAATTTAATATTAATATTTTTATTAAAAATATATAATATATAATTTATAATATTATATATAATAATAAAAATATTTATTAAAAAACAATATATACAATATATAATATAGAATCTATTTATATATATACGATATATATTACAACAACAAATTAATATAAATAATAAACAATTTTATTTATTTTATAAATTAATAAATATACGAAAATTATTATTTTTCTTTTTTTTTTTTAAATTACCGGATAAATAAAAGCTTGCAAAATTATACATAAACAAAAGAAACAATAATTTCCAACCCTCTTATTATCATCATCATAATCATTATGGTAGCTATAGTAGTTTAAAAGTAAGGGAACATATCTAGTCGATCTTTGGCATTACTAATGCACCTTTTTCATTCGAAGCTAAAGAGGAATCCGTCCCAGGACATAATAAATTTCTCTAGCCTTTTCAACATCCTTTCATCCTGTCTTCCCTTCTATCTACTTTTCATTCTCTCGTCCTTTGTATCCACTACTTTCCCTTCTATCTTCTATCTGCTTTATTCTCTCCACCAGTCCTCTCTCTCTTACTGTCGTAATATATCATCCCCCATAGCCATCTTCAATCCGATCAACTTTGTTCGCTTTACACTTCGAAACGATATCATCCCTCTACTAATTGGCACTTTAGGCTTCACGTTTAAATTTAGTCCGAAAATCCTCTATTTAGGGGTGAAGGGGGAAGAGGGAAGGGAGAGGAAAGGATATAAAATTTTTTTTTATTTTTTTTTAACTTTTCACCTAGGAAATCCTTTCCTCCCTCCCTCGCCCACTTTCACACGTAAAATTAATTCCGCGAGATAATTTGGATTAATAAAATTATATTTTCAATGTTCTTCCGATCTTTATTAATTCGCTCAATTTCAATCCATTCGAAAATCAATGGGACGGAATGAAATTCTATTAATTCCATGAGAGACCCCCCTCCCCTTTTTTTTGTTAATAAAATTATTCGACATTCGCGTACGTTTATTGGGTACCGTTCGTTTATTTGTTTGTTAATCAATGGAAGAGGCTAAGGGGGAAAGAGATTGGAATGAAAGTTTTGTTATTTCGTTCTTTTGATAAATAAATATAATAACGTTCGTTTTAATAATGTCATTCAAAAATTCCAAGATACTAAATATGATCCTCTTTTAAAAAAAAAAAAAAAAATTAAATTAAGGATGAAAAATTGTATTGCATCTTTTTTTGTTTCCATGATATATATATATATATATATATATATATATATATATATATATATATATATACAGATATAATCGATATATTTCTTAATAAATACATTCCAAAGATGTTCATCGATCTTCGTGTTGGTTGTGTGTTTGTTCATTTATGTAAATTCTAAAACCGAGGAAAGGTATGAAATTTTTCTAATGTTCTTTTTTTTTTATTCTTTTCGTTTTTAATAAAAATACACTTGAAATACGTTCATGCGAAGATACCACCAATGACCCCTTTACGAGCATCCGTACTACATTTTTTTTTCTTCCTATCCTCGCGATAAAGGATAATGAATTTTTGTATTATACAAATTCATTTGTTTTAACGGTGTTCGCCAATCTTCGTAGGTCGGTTGATTTGTTCATTGGAAGGGTACCATTGATCCCTATCGATTTATCCATCTAGCAACGAGTTGACCTTAATTCAAAGCCAGTCCTTCCCTTCCTTTTCCCCCCTTCCCAACACCCTTACCCCTTGCTACGTTTTTCTCTCACTTTCACAAAGTTGCTTCCCTTTCAACGGTGGTAACAAGTAAATGGTAAAAATATTCATTAGTCCTTTTATACAATTCCGTAAATGTGTGTAGGTAAAACGTAACTGGCTCCTCTTTCGACGAAAGGAGGCCAAGAGAGCGATGTTTCTCATTTTTATTTTTTTTTCTTTCTCTCATTCTTTTCTTTTTCTATTTCTTTGACTCTCTCTCTCTCTCTCTCTCTCTCTCTCGTCGTCCATTCTTCTTTATTTCTTTTTTTGTTTGTTTTTTTTCATTCCCTTCTTCTTACTTCTTACCACCACTACCACTACCACCACCAACTCCTTTAGGTACCTTCCAAACGGTACGATGTATTCATTTCTTTTTAAAAGTCAGGTACGCTTCATTATTCGAACGGTGAAAACATATTTTTTTTTATATTTGTTGTTGCTCTCTCATCCCATTTTTCTTGTTATTACTTTAAAATCAAAGACTATGAAAAAACGAAATGTGAATTGTAATTTGTTTACAATTACATAAAAAAGGGGTCCAACCGAGTAGATACAAAATCATAATGAGTAAGTTACATTATTCGTAGTGTAAGATTTCAATTAAAAGAAAAATCTCGAATGAGAGTTCACCAGTCACTGTGACAAAAGGGATAATATCGTATTTGTTTGTGTTTGAACGTACATGTGCACGTGCGCGAGAAAGAAGAAGATAAAAAAGAGAAAATAATAAAAAAAAAAAGAAAATGAAAAAATAGTCAAGCTTTTGTTTATCCTTGCGATTATTTTTAACAGGTTACAAGAAGATCTGGAGTTAACACTAGACGAAGACGAGCATTATGAGGGTGGTAGTACGGAGAATACGGCATTAACTGTAAAGAACGCAACCGCTACCGATATGGGTTCCTATAAATGCATTTTAGAGAATAGCGTTGGGTCTACCAGTTCCAAGGAGAGCGTAAATGTGTCCGTTTTATGTGAGTATATCTGTGCAAGAACCACCCTCCTTCCCCCTTTTTCACTATACACGTATGTGTAAGATACTAGTACATGTGTATGTGTTTATACGGTAAGATAGAAAATCGTGAATTTAATGTCGTTCATTCTCATGCACTTCTTCAGATAAACCCGTGGTAGAAGTGATATCGGATCCGGGTACCCCGGTGAACGAGGAAGAACGTTTGAACGTGTCGCTGAGTTGTTCGGTACTTTTTGGAAATCCCGAGATCCTAACGGCCGTAAGGTGGTACTTGGATGGGGATCTACTAAAGGAACTTCCAGACTGCACGACGAACGATACGATAACGTCAACGTTAACCGAAGAATCCTCCGGTATTTGCGACATTGACCCTAGCAAACTGTTATTGGAAGCTGTTGGACGTTCCTTTCATGGGGATTATTCTTGCGAGGGTAGAAACGATGCCGGTTGGGGTCCCATGTCACAAAGCACATCTGTCACCATTTATTGTACGTTCTTGCATTTTTTTCTATCTTTTTTTTCATTTATCTTTTGTTTTATTATCATTTCTCTAAATCCGACAACGTACCAAAATTCGACAGATAAACCTGGCCCGGCAACCATATCCTACGAACCCAAACGTGTTGTTAAAGGACAACAATTGTCTATCAGTTGTTCCGTAGTGGATCCTGGGAGACCGGACATAATTGGTTTCAAGTGGTTTCGAGATTTGTACAGGTTACCGGATGAGACCAATTCCATTCTCTATGTCGACATTGTCGACGTTAAAGTTGCCGCTAATTTTACCTGCATGGGTTTCAACGAAGCTGGTGTTGGATATCCCGCTACAACCTCTATCGATGTTTTAGGTAAATTATTATATTATATAATAATAACAATTAAATATTTTTTTTTTTAAAGATTAATTATGATAAATGTTAATGTCCAGTCGCACCTACGTTTATCCAAGCCCTGGAAAAGTATCAAGGATTTGTTTACAATTCTAAAAACGTTAGTCTCGTTTGTTGGATAGAATGTGTACCAAATTGTAACGTATCTTGGTACAGAAATGGCGATCCCATAGATTTCGAAACATCCGATCGTTATTATTTATTAAACAGCCATAAGCCATTGGATTACGAAAACAATCATTTCGCAAGTATTCAATCCAATTTAACCTGGAATTTGACTGCATTACCAAACGGTCGCCTAGACCATATGGACGATGATGCTAAATTTACGTGTAAAAGTAGCGATAATGGTATTGGAATACCAATCGAAAGTACCACTCAATTTCACGTTGAATGTAAGTTTAAAAACTAATGTTAATGAATTTATAATAAACTAATTCATTTATTCCTTAAATTTCATTTAATTTTGGGAATTTATGTTACATTGATTTATTTCATTCCATTATTTAGTTCCACCAGAGAACATGACCATTTCGAAGAAGATAATAAACGTTACGGTTGACACCATACCGGAAACTGTCAGTTGCGACGCGAAGGCATATCCAAACGCAACCTTCAGATGGTTTCGCGAAGGTTCAAATGATACCATTATCGAAGGGCAAATACTTGATTTGAAAACACCAATACCTAGACGCAGCAATGGGACTTATTATTGCGAGGCATCAAATCAACACGGGAAACTTAATATTTCACTCGTCGTCAACGTCCAATGTAAATACCCTACTTTTTTTTATTTATAAATATTTCCAAATACAGCGATAACTCCTCCATTTAATATAATTGGAAAGACACATTAATATTTCACATTGTTTATGGTTTAATGTTAAAAGTATACGAGAGACCATTTTGTAATATTTCAAGCACGTGTTTTAGAGAGGTAAGATAATTTTTAATTTTTTTTTCATTTCCAAAGTTTTCATTACTTTTTTTCAGATATTCTTAGTTTTTAGATGATATTTATTAATTAATAATAAATATATAATAAAACAATATAATTATATAAATTATAGTTAAATTTTAGTAAATGTGTACTTAGTTTATTAGTATAATATTTAAATAAATATCATTCCAAAATTAATGCTATTACGATATAAATAATTTCATAAATTTTATTTCAACTAAATTGGATCGAATAAAAAAAGTAATAAGATAAATGTATGATTTAATTAGATAAAGAAAAAAAAACAAAACACCTGACATTGAAAAAACAAATTAGATTTCCAGTACGTACGCGTGGCCCTTTTTTATTCCATTATTTTTTTTTTTGCAAATAATTTCATTTTATCCTCAAAACTTTTTCCATAAAACCATAAATAACGTTGATATTTATGTGTTACGATTGAAATACTTCAACCATTATATTTGTTTATTTTATCTCTCACATTTTTCTTGTTATGTTTTTTTTTTTTATATATCGGTCGATTCTTATTGGAAATACGATATTTTTTTTTTTTAACGAATTGTAAAAATTTTCTGTTGTCTGTCTGTCTGTCTGTCTGTCTTTCTCTCTCTTTCCTATGGCCCTTTTTTTTTCTTTCTTTTGAACGCAGTTAAACCTGAGTGTCAGATACAGCGAGAACGTTTGAAGGATATGGATTACATCAGCTGTTCGGCAATTGGAAATCCAGAAGAAATCGATTTCATCTGGTTCATAGAAAATGACAACGAAACGGTAGATTTCAAGATTCAGGATGGGATAAGCTATGTACTTTTGGATACTTCAATCACAAAATTTCGAACATACGTGTGCATTGCCAACAATTCAATCGGTCAATCCGAGCCCTGCGTTTTGGATATCTCCGGTGAGACAGATTTTCCAATTTTATTATTCATCGAAATATTTATTAACGAATTTATTTTCATTATTTTCCTTTTTTATTATTACGATTACACGATTGATTGATTCTCAATTGAATACAAAAATAAAAAAATAAAATATGAAATATAAATATCGTACATATCTACTTTTGGTTGTTACTGTTATTGTATTTTGTTTTTTATTTTTTTTTCTGTTTGTTTTATTTTATTTTTTATTTTTTTCTTTGTGTTTTTTTGTTTAAATATAGGAGACGTACCTTGGTGGTATCGTATGGATGGTAACCTGTTACTCATTGCAATAATCGTATCTATTATCATAATACTTGCGATAATTATCGTCTGTGTAGTCATCCTTATAATTTGCAGGCGTAAACGGAAACAAATGAAATGTAAGTTGCTAATCAAATCGTTTTCTTTTTTGTTACTTTTTGTAATATATCGTCTATGTAATTTCGAAAGTCACTAAATACATTTTTGAATCACAATCAAACTGTGACTGATGTATTATTACCTGTAACAATTAATTCAGTAACACTTTAAAACACAATTTTATTATTTATTTATAAAATAATCATTTTATGTCCCATTATTCTTCGAAATATTTTCCCAATTATTTTCAAGGACACTTTGATTCATGTTTCAATCAACTGTCGAATTTATTAACGATGAAATTTTTTACGATAGCATTTTTTGATGCAATGAATCAACTCACAGAATTAATTTGTGAACCTAATAGTTTACATTGTTTAAAAAATTCATCAAAAATTTATTAACACTTTAATGGCCGCTCACAGAACATGTGTTTAATAGCCGGAACATTGGCCGTTATTTTATTTATAACTTTATATATATTTAAAATTATATATTAAATTAAATTTGTGTTGTTTTTTGTTTTATGTTAATTTTTTCGTAAATGACAATAAAGTTGTTTTTTAAATTAATTCTTGAAAAATATTACCGGGCCTCTGACGACGTTTGACTGCGTACACGTGCGGCCATTAAAGTGTAAATCATAAATAGTAGTGCGTGCAAAAAGTATATGTTTTCGAGATAAGGTTTTTTTTTATTACAAATGTTATATTTAGTGACTTTTGATTAAACATAGACAAATTATAATACACAATATTTAAATAAACAATATTAACGATAGATCGATTATCATTTTTTTTTTTTTGTAGACTCGAACGGAAATGGAAATAATAATCAAGCGAATAATATGACAGAAACAATGGGTGACAGTACAACTAAAACATTTTATGAAAATTTACCTTTCCACGGTATACAAGCTCCACCTAACAAGGTCAGTTTTAATCATATTGTTTTTTAATAATATTTGAATTAGATTAATTACAAAACAACAGCCACGTTGTTATTTTCTTGATAAATATTTTCTTCCTTTCTTTGAACATTTGAAGGCATTCAGTCCAGGATTTTCTGATTTGGATTATGCCGATGTGGATTATCGTTCTTACGGGCCAATTAATTACAAAGCTGCCAGTATCGCATTGTTTCAAAAACAACAGGCTATGGAAAGGCAACAACAAAATCAAAAGGAACAACGAAGACCACAAATGTATGGTCTTTCGGACGATAACGAAGAATTACTTTAATACACGGTATAAGAATAATAATTGGCAAATTATTTTTCTTCGAATTATTGATTTTTCAAAAAGAAAAGAAAAAACAAAACAAAACAACAAACTTATGACCAAAGTAATCAAGACTTCATTATTATTGAACTATTCGCGAAGATTGTAATAAGAACGTATTTATTTTTTTCTATACCCCTAAAAAAAAAAAAGAAAGAAAAAAACATCACAAAACGAACGGAGGATAGTGGTGTATGTGTCTTATTTATTTATTTATTTATAAAGAGAAACAAAACAAATGAATTTATTGAAATAACATTTAAACACGGCATTTAAATTAAATATCATTGATTATACATTAACTTAACCAAACAAACAATGATACACGTATGTATATATGTAGGTATGTTTATGTACATACACAATTTCACTTGATTATTGTTAAAAAAGAAAAATTATGGAAAAAAAAGAAAGAAAGTATATAATTAATGCAATACTGCGATCAACACAACCAACAACAACACAAACAACGTCACCACATGTGACAATGAATATTCATTTTTTTGGTATTTATTTATTTTTTCCCTGGGAACAAATCTTATATGAGAAACATTCTCTTCGTTAGTTATCAATTATTAACGTCAAACAATAACAAATGCGTAATCCATCATTTCCATAGAATTTACAAATCAATGGCACAAGAGAAAGAGAGAGAGAGAGAGAGTGTCCTCGTAATTTTAGGCAATATGCATAGCAATAATCGTAAATGATAACAAAAATATGTCGCAGATTTGGTATTATCGTCGAGTTTCAAAATCTCGATGAGGGAAATGTTATAAATTGTATGCCAATGTCCTTAATATATTGTTACGTCCTGCTGTAGGTCAGGGTGTGAGTGTGGGGTAATTTTACCTGAATAATTTAGAGCAGTGATTTCCAAAGTGGACGCCACTGCCCCCCTGATTGGTGCTGCAGTAATTCAGGGGGGTGATAGAAACATTAATACATGTATTAATTGCTATTAATAATTAATACATTTATTAATTATTACATTTTTATTTATTTTGAATGAAAATTAAAAAAAAATTAATTTCTAGGGGGCATTAAGTAATATTTTTTTCTAGAAATGGGGGCAGTAGGACAAACAAGTTTTGAGAACCACTGTTTTAGAGAAAGGTTCAAAGATCAAATTCAGGAGGTGTTTATAGTGGTAGTTACTCTCACTCGGATCCAATTTTACCCTACATGTCGCCTAATTCTGGGAAAGAACGCGTTTACTTCACTCTGATAAAAGTTTTGATTATCTGGCGCCATTTTATCTCCGGTTTCAGATTTATCAAAAACTGTGTTCCTTACAAACAGTCGAATATTTGAATTTAAGGCACGTACTGTCCTATCGGATCATTTTTTTACATGGTCAATTCCATGAACTGAAATAAACCTAACTGTTGTCACCGGATGTTGATAATTCATTACGTGGAGACGTAACAATATATATACATATATATATATATATATATATATTATTTATTTGTTAAAAAAAAACCAAAAAAAGAGAAAAAAAATACAAACAAGAGTGTCTTCGATCAAATCCATTTCAAAAATCCAAAAATTTTTATTTATTAACACGCGCAATACATATGTGACGATAATTATGATAATTTCCATTAAATGGTGAATTGACAAAAATTATTTTATGACTTATTTGATAATATTATATAAAAAAATAACTTTTATATAAAATATATTAATATATTCATTTAATTTATGTAAAATATATATATATATATTTTTATATATAGATAGGTTTTTTTCTTTTGACTCATTGTAATAATTGTCATAATTATCGTTAAATATAATAAGAAAATTATTAAAACTGTATAAATATATTATATATATTTTTTTTGTTTAAATATTTAAAATTACGTATGCATTTGCATTAATGTTTATTTAAATGTAACTTTTCATTAACAAGGTTAGGTTACAATTAATGTCGAGTTATTTATGATTAGTTATTATTTGTTCAATTATTCAAATGTTATCTTAGATTTTAATATGTGTGTGTGTGTGTGTGTGTGTGTGGATGTCTGTATGTGTATTTTCACGTTTAGCCCATATCCTCGGTAAATGTGTCCAGATAGAACAGGGGAAGGCGGCGAGCTTACATTAAATATTAAGCTTGCGCGAGTTAATTGATCAGAGCAAGCCAATTAGTTTCATTATGTTATCTCCATCTTCGCGAGTTTCGCACAATGGACGACACGAGTAATATCGGGGACAGTGGGTCTCTCTCTTCGTGTGGGTAGACCCTCGTTTTTTTTTTCGCGTCGAGATACGTAAGAGGATAAAGAATTTAAAAAAAATATTATTTCATAACAAAATAGTAAGAAAAAACGTAAAAAAAGATAATACAAGAGAGAAAGAGATAAAACATATACATTTATTATACTATATCGGTCTTAAGAAATATTTTTTCATTTTTTATTTCTAGGAAAGGTGATAAATTATTCGTCCTATATTTGATTTTGCAATAACATGAGGGATCCTATCACGGTTACATGTATTTTTTATCTACCGTTAATTCCCCATTTTTTTTTTGTTTCTTTTATACTCTTGTCGTTTCTTACGAAAGTTTAATGGTTTAAAATTTATTTTTGATAAATATTATCATAAACAGATATAAATTTTAACACACAAACCTAAATTATACGTTAGTTTGTTTTGCAAAATGTCCTTTGAGTTCAATTATTTGTAATAATTGAATAGATATTTAAAAAATAACGCAATTAAAGTAATTAGTTTCTTATCGTTTTAACAATGTTAACCTTTAAAATAATAGTACTAAAAAAATAATATGAATAATTGTTAATTGGTTCTTCTATTAATTGTTATTTTTTTTTTATTTATTTATTCAGATGAAAATTTAAATTAAATTTATTATATGCCTTATTCCGATTGGAAAGTTCGTGAGTATTACAATAAAAAAAAAAAAAAAAACAAAACAAAAAATAGGAAAAATGTTATGTTACAGAATAAAAAGAGATTATTCGTTAGAAAATAATGCAGAAGGGGATGGGAGACATTGTTGTCCTACTAACGGTGTACCGATTAAACGCAGGGTCTCTAAAATATGTTCTATACGTTCGTAACTTTTGTTATCGCGGCATGACCGCGACGATGTAGTTTAGTGCAAGGTTAGCTGACGATGAGTGAAGTGGCAATGGTCTCTGCTGTTTGGATTCCTTGACAGCAGTAAGAAGGAAAACTTATTTCAAGGGGATCTCACAAATTTTAAAGTAAGTCCATTACTTTTTTTTCCCCCCTTCCAAATTCTAATTTCATTTCTTTAATCTAAAATTGTTTTTTAAATCATTTTCATCTAGTAATACAAAAATTATACATATATATTATTTATCAGACAAGTTTATAAATTCAAAATTTGTTATTTAGATATTTTTAAATAATTACATATATTCTTTATTTTTTTATTTTTTTAAAATAATTATATAAAAATACAAAATTATTATTATTCATTTGTTGTTTTCGTAGAAAAAATATTTTTGGAACGTTAAACGACAAAACCTTGTTAAACGAAACATATTATTTATTTGACTAAATATTAAATAAATAAGAGATAAATTAATATTTTAAATATTAATATAAATAAAATATATTATAAAAAATACGTATTATAAATAAAATAATTTAAATATATAATATTTTTAAATTAATAATTAATTAAAATATATTTTGAACGTCGATTATTTTGTAAAATGATTTTTGGTTTTGTACTAGTTAATTAACCTATTTTAATTATGATCTAACAATCATCGATGTTAATAATGTTTCTCGAAACTTTCCCTACTTTGCTATGTCATGTTGCAAAATTTTTTTTCTTTTTATTTTTATTTTCCTTTCCATCGTATCTTTAATAATTAATTTCGTGCAATAATTATTATATTTAATATTTAAAATAATTTTGGTTTTTTTATTTTGTGACACGCAAATACATGAGGATTTTCTTTTTTAACATTTATCGAAAAATGTTCTTATCAATTTCATAATAATAGTATAATTATCATAATGACTAAAAAAAAAAAAAGAAAAAAGAAACAATTACCGTAAAAGATCCACAAGAACGACCTTGTCAATGTGAAATTAAGAACGTCGGTAAAGTAGTTTTCTGTGATTTTGAATGCAAATATTCTGCAATTAATAATCATTTAAGCACGTGCAACAAATTTGTATGTAACAAAAGAAATAAAATAATAAGAAGATGACGATGAAGAAAAATAAATACATAAAAATTCATTAGTTATGCAACATTTTAAAATAAAAAATTTAATATATTTTAGCCACGATTACATGGCAAAGTTATGATGATAAAAAAATATATGCAATAAGAACTTTTTTACTTTTATTCACGTTATCACATAACATATCATATTCGAGTATGTTTTATCGGAAAGTATTTAATAGCTACTTTCTATCAGTTCATTTGTTATTAGCCTACCATGACGTCTGCAACCATGGTCAACATTTATTATCATATTGGTCAAAATATTTAGATCAACAGTATCGTTAAATGTTTTTTTTTCTTTATTTTTTTTTTTTAAATATAGTTCTTTTATTTATATTTAACTACGTGTGCACGCGTAAACAAGATTTTTTTTATCTAATAATATTGTAAACCTTTATTATAGTAGATTAAGTAAAAACAAACATGTAAAATAAATAGTTCATAAAATAATATCTTCCAAAAGATTTCCATTGTGTTAAAAAAATTAATACACCGGATTATTACTTTCAGGGATATCTGATGTTTTTTATGTACACATAATTTAGTGTTGTCAACATGGGCCCCAAGGTTTGTACAAGGATTATTAAAATATTGCAAAACAATAATCAGAAATTTGGATATAAACTTTTCCAACTTATTGATAAGATAATTTTAAAGTTTTATTAAAAAAAAGAAAAAGAAATTAATGCTCACAATTTCTCCATCTCTCTCTCTCTCTCTCTCTCTCTCTCTCTCTCTCTCTCTCTCCCTTTGCACTAAATGTAATCTTTAATTATTTGAACTGAATTTTTTGTACAAATAAAACGTTTCATAACTTTGATAAGTTTGTATAGATATTATAGAAGTGTATTAGTTTTATCTTTTTTTTTTTATCTTATATTGTCAAACATTTGCAATAATAGAGAAAAGCTTTGCAGACATTTCGTAATAATGCCATTTTCAATTGTGGAAACTATATAAGTTACGAAAAAGTCAAATAAAACAATAAATCTTGATATTTCATAGTGATTGTTCATCTACTTAAGTTAACTATTCAATTCGAAACAAAACACAAAACAAAAATTCAATGATAAATTCTAGATAAAACTTTCGAATGATAAGGGGAATTAAAGTACAAACTTGTCTACAAGTAAATATTATTTACTTATCGAAAAATGATAAATTTCCACTCGGTTTAATAAATGCATGATTTTAATACGAAATGATATCAATAATATTTTTATTCAATATTAATCATCAATGTGAATAGAAATTTTCAAGATATTTCAAAATATATTCAACACGTTTAAACTATAGTAAGTTTACGTTTGTTTTCTGTATATGCAAACATATAACACGTGCAATATTAAAACCACAAGATTTTATGCATAGAACGAAATTTATCGTTCAATGAAGCTTTACAAATATCGAGTACGGGATTAAATACAAATTGATGAATCATTCTTTCCAATTGAATTAGTAATTATTCGAATACGAATACAAAATAATATAAAACACCATACATTGAAATTGTTTTCTAAACTACATAAATATATTTTCTTAGAAAGATCATTTTTTCATTCTATATATTCGAATAATCAGATTTTCTTGTTATTACTTTTTTAATGAAAAGTAAATTTTAATTATATTTGAACACTATTGGTTAATTGTTTTCTTTAAATTATCGGTTTTTTTTTTTTTTTTAATATTTACTTACATTATACAAATAATGGGAATTAAATTTTTTTATTTCATTCTTTAAAATTTGTTACGTTTAATTACTTTTGTAAATTTATTAATCATGAAAAATCATATTTATCAAATTTACGTTCTTACAAATAAGAGAAATAAATTTACTTATTGAATATTTTTATTAAAATTAATGTTATATAGTGTTGCATAAATTATATTTTTTCAATTCATTAAATTAAATTATGATTAGGTCAAACAAATCACATTATTATTTATAAAATTTTTTAAATACTGATAAATTTTTATACTAATAATAATAATATCTTATATTTTATTTTAACCAAAGACCACATTTATTACATATAAATAATATTATAAGTGATATTATACTACCGTTTAAAAATAATAGGGAAAAATTTGATATAATAATCTTATTATTATAATTATTATTATAATTAGTGCAAATCAAGAATCCAAAATGATAATTTGTTTATATTTTTTAATTTAAAAGTATGATACGTCTAATTTTAGTAAATAATCTAACACAGATCATAATATTGATATGATCCAATAAAAAACAAATGTATTTATGACAATTACAAAAGACAGGATCGTTGACATTAAAAGTGAACATGAAATTCTTGTTTGAGTTGATTTTTTTGATCTTTGAGAATGTTTAGTATAGTATAACAAATATACTAACTTTGAAAGATGAAACCATGAGTATCTCTGATAACTGGAAAAACCTGTTGAATTCATTTAAAAGGGTCAATTTTCTTATCGATTGTCTTTATGAAAAATAAAACGAGCATGTATTCGTTATGATAGAATATTGAAATGCAATTTTTGAAGGATGTATAAATATTTGTGTATGTGTGTGTGTATTAGTAAGTTTTAAACGAATCCGTTTGTCCCCTGTCAATTCGTATGATCGATCGAAAATATGAATAGGGTTCTCGATGACTTTTATTTAGATGAAGAGAGAAAGAAAGAGAAAAGAAATGGTCACGAGAGTAATCAATAATACGATAGGAAGCCAAACACGTCCATTATAATTTATGGTATCAATAAAAGAACTATAACTCAATACACACTTGTTAATAGCTTTGACGTTTTTCACTGTTTAACACTTGCCAATGTAACATGATACTCACTTAACCTATATCATTCCCCATCAAATCTGCTTTGGATTCTTCTATGTGAATAAACTAAATAATTAATAAAATATATATTTATTTATATATCTTTCTATTACTGACTAATTTTACACATAACTATTGTTACACATTATAGATATTTTATTTATCAAACGAATAATGACAAATTTATTATATTATTTTTTACTATATACATATTCATTATTATTATATTATATATTTATACTATTTATTACATATTTAGAATATTTTTATTTAATTTAATATGTGATATAAATATCTTTTTTATTTAGAAAATATATATCATATATTTATTATTAAAATACAATTAAATTAATTATATCTATAATTATATATGTATATCTATCTATATATATATATATATATATATATATATATATATATATATATCTCTAATTCAATATATATTATATAATATGTATTAAATATAATATAATTAATAATTAATATAATATATGATATATATAATATTAATAATAATAATAATAATAACGATAACAATATATGTTTAATATCCTATATATATATATATATATATATATATATATTCTATTAAAAAACACTTCATATAAAACTTTCTTTCGTTACGATCCCTTAAGTAATATTTTTTTACCATTGCATCAGAAATGAAAATGGCATAATCAAAAACAGTAAATAGACGTAATACCAATAGTATATAAATCAAGTTAAAGTGATATCAATGCCTTATTTTAAATTCTTATATTACCACACATTATACTCAGTACATTGTCCTTAACTTTTTGCAATAGAATGTTTATTTTAAATTTGCATAATACCTTGTCCTTCGACAGGCCTTTAACTCTTTCAATACGATAAACATCGAAATGGTAGCTGGATGAAATCTTATCGTCTTACGTGATTTAATCTCAATGCACATAAAC
This sequence comes from Polistes dominula, assembly GCF_001465965.1. The sequence goes on along the minus strand of NW_015148971.1, from coordinate 4,045,085 downwards.
GACTATTTTAATCATCAAACTCATAATTTATAAGTCTAGAACAATAAATGAAAAAAAATACAAAGACTTCCAATCTTTCAATTGTTGCTTTGTCACGCTTGATCAAATAAGCAATCCATAAATATACATGCATACAAACATGCACACACAACACAACACAAGATAAACGTGCATACGTTCGTACGAACGATGATCAATGGATAAATTAATTAAAATAATTAAACAACAATTTATTTGTTATTACGTCCTTCGTACAATTTTTACGTTTAGAAATAAAAGAATGTTAAGAATAATGTAAATGAAAATTAATAACAGATCAAATTGATGCTCGATAATGCGGATAACGTTAATGAGTTTGGAATCACTCTTTGACGATAATTATTAATAAAAGAGTTTACAAACAATATTGTTCATTACACGCGAGGATTATTAGTTATATTCATCGATTTGAAATGCTCGAGGCTATTGTTCTAATTCTTGGAACGGATCGACTGCAATGGCGTTTATTCTACATTGGTTTCCTTTATCGGTAAATGGATAAAATAGAAACTGGAAACTGGAAACTGGAAAAAGATTTTTTTTTCTTTTTGTTTTTTAACTACTTACTTACTAACGTATATTATAATTAGTTTTGCTAGAATAGTATGACAAATTGAATAAGCCGTTGTTTCGAATGATTATCGAGTTATCCAAGGTCACTGTTGATCGTACGATTTTTTAATCTACTCGTATTTTCATAAATATCAACATGCGTATATATATATTTATTTGTTATTTTGTATTTTTTATTTATTTATTTATTCATTTATTTCATAATTTTGAATACGAAAAATCAAAGAATAAATATTAACATTAATAATGATATATGTGTTTTAATAAACAGGATTTATGTTAGGTGTTCAAGAATAAATAAATATTCAACGATTGGGAATCACTATATTTAATTATTCTCTGAAAAAAAGACTTTTCTGATTATTGCCTGAGGATGCTTGGAAAGTAAAGCATTCCCAACTCTCAAAGCTACCAGGAAAGTCCGAGTTCGAACTACATAGCAAGCTGACTGATGTTGTTTTTCTTTTACGTAAATGTAACTAGTAGTACTCTCGATGAAATTTTTATTCGTGTTTAGTTTTTACGTCAAATGCGACCTGTTAACATTATCATCCTGATTTCTAATGGAAATTTATTACGAAAGTTTTTAATATTTATTCTATTTCAAATAAATTTATTCTATTATTTGTAGAAAGTATAAATATTTGAAATATTATTGAAGAAATCATATTATTATTATTTATTTAAAAATGTATCATTTAAAAAGTGAACAGAACCTACAAATCATAAGAATAAAGATCTAAATAGGTATGACTAGTTTTAAATAATTTATTGCTACTCAATATTAAAATAAATAAATAATAATAATAATAATATTATTATTATTATTTATGACTTCGTTGAGAATAACTTTAGCATCTTTACGCGTTCGTAATAAATGTTTTACCACAAAATCCATCATCTTCGAGAGAAATCTAAACCGACCGCGAGCATTCCCCTGATCTTTTTTCACCAGAACAAGAAAAAAAAAGAAGAAGAAGCAGTAGCAGCAGAAGAAGAAGAAGAAGAAGAGGAGTAGGAAGAAGAAGAAAAAATGAAAGGAAAATGAAGAGAAGGTCGTCATTTTAATCGGAAAGACGATGACGTAGGAAGAAGTCAAGTCTCAATAAAATTCAAAGATAGAAAAAAAAAGAAAAAGGAAACGGGTTTGAAATAATAATAAAACAAAAACAAGAAATGATAAAACCAATAAGAAAAAAAATGGATGACGTTACGATTACGGACAACGTTAAACGATTTTCCTAGGTTTATTAAAGAAAATTTAGAAAATAGATGTTAACACAGGTAAATAGATAGAATAATTTTTTGTTACAATTGAAATAGAAAGATTACAGGTGATAGACGAAGAGAAGAGGAAAGAAAAGTGTCATAAAATTTCCCGCAACTTGTTCACCGTTGACGTCACTGAAAGTCGTAGCAGCAAACGTTGACGACACAAAACGTAACACGACGACGTCGTTTCAAACGATAAATACTAGTTAGTGGTAGTAATACTACTACTACTACTACTACTACAAATGCAACTAGAATACAAGTGTATGTATATAGATAAGAGAGAGAGACTAACAGAGAGACCATTAACTTCAGTGTTGAGAAGACTTGGTTTGTTTGTTGGTGAGCCTTTCGCAGGGAGGAACGTCTCTTGAGCGGGTGTAAGTAAAGTTATCTGATGGTCCTGGGTGGTGGGGAAATCCTGTACCGTCACTAAGACTATAAAGCCCCACCAATGGCTCTCGAATGGAACAGTCTGTAACACACAACGTGTTTCGACGACGCGATAGTACACACGGCGATGTAGCGTTTACCGAAAAGTCGCACAACACGGGAACACGTTTTTTTTTGTGTTATAACAATTATACTAATATTTATTTTATATTAGAAAAAACTTTCTTGTTTTCTTTCCTTTTTGGGTCTACAAACTCAATTTGTTATTTCATCTTCAATACTGTCGGAGAAGAAAGAAATAAAATTCGTGTGCTACAAGATTTCATGTATAAAGTGTGACATATATTAAAAATAATAATTTAATAATAATAATTATTATTATTATTATTATTGTTACGGGAAAGTTTTTTTTTTACCTATAATACACGCGAACTAAAAAACCGAGTGATAAACAACGATAATATAACGAGACTATATATATTCATATCGACAGGGAAAAAAGAAAAAAGGGAAGAAAAAAACATAAAGAAAAAAGAAATATATATATAGAAATTTATATCGGGAGATTCATCGTAAAACGTATATTCAAACAGGTAAACATATAATATTTTCTATCTTGTCGAACTTTTCGACACTGCAAACTACTACCCATCCATTCGTTCGTCCTTGAACCGGTTCTTAATCCCAGGTATATCTTCCCAAGGTCCCCTCGTGCTATTCCGTACATTCCGATCGACTACAATAGTTACTCCCTGACGTTTATTCCCTTTTTCTGATTTAAGTCTTGTGTACAGAATCATATCATAGATCTTATCTAAACAAATGTGAATAATGGGAAAAATTTCCCATAGATACGAAAAATGTTTTTCCTTGTCCTAACTTTTTTCGATACTTTTTTTCTCTGAGTTATTTATTGTTTCTATTTTTTATGTTTACTGTACAAATAATTTAGAAAAAATTGTTTAAACTACATTCCGAGATGAATGATTTTGGTTTTATCCTTTCAGTAATATTTTCTTCGATCAAAAAAAAAAAGATTGTTTACTAATATTCGAGATTTTTCACTAGTAAATGAAAACAGTTTTCATTGATCTTTATTTAGAAATAAAACAAAATGCTTTCAATTCATTTGAATACGAAAAAATGTGCTTTGTTCGTAACTTGAAGTTAAACATTTAATATTGTTTAATAAAAAAGGAAAAAAGAAAAAGAAAGAAAGATGTACAAGGAAATAGTAGAAGTTTTTCGAATGGTATAATTAAAAAAATGACGTTTGACATTTTATCTACATAATAATTTAAACGTGATAGAAATGATACGACAAATCATTACCTTGAAACCAACATAGACTATTTATTGTCTTCTACATTTAAATATAACATTTTTTTTATATTAGTACGTTATGTATTATTAATGTGTGTTTACATATTTCTAACATATCGTTCAAATATAATAGGATATTGAAATAGACTATTAAAGTTTATACACACTTGTATACGTTTTCCATGATCACGTAAAATTACGAAGTTTTACCTTGAAACGAGATTTTATTCTTTTATGATTAATACAAGATAATATCACTTATATATATATATTTATAAATCCATATTTAATTAATACACCTTTGTCAACATATATTTACAATGATTCACAGGAATATTCGTACCCTATATTTCCCCTTTCCTGTCTATATTTTAAATTTGAAATAATTTATATTTGCTTTCTATATATATATATATATATATATATATATATATATATATATATATANATATATATATATATAAATACGAAGTTTCATATTTATTATATACACACAAACATATTTTAACATTTAATTAAACTTTCAAATGGATATTAATTTGATTCTAAAAGAATATTTTATTTTGATATAAATATCATTTAATATAAATGATTGAAAAATTGGTATTAATTTGGTATCAATCAATTCTATTATATAATTCACTTTAAATTATAATTTTTTTTTAAATAAATATATTGTTCATTTGTAAAATAATTTGTGAAAACATTGAATTAAAAGGAAATGTCAATACTTCTATAAATCACTATAATAATATATTATACCTAGGTATTAACATTCTTTGTTTATTACATTGTATGAATTAACATATAAACGTGTTAAAAAGAAAAAAATTAGGAGTTGAAAGGAAGGAAGAGAGGACAAAGAGAATTAGGAATATTTCAAATATGTGTTTAGTTGAATTAAATATAATCTGTTAATGCTATATTGTTGCTGTTAATAGAAAGGCTAACGTGTTCGCGAAAAATGTATCTATGACTGTGTGTATTTTCAACATGAGTCATTTCATTCTTCACTTCTCTCGTTTATTATTTTATTTTATTCTTCTACTTCTTTTCTCTCTATCTTTTTTTTTTTTTTTTTGTTATTTTTTTCTTTTTTTTAAAGTAATCTATTTTCCCTTCCAAGTAGTATGTTAAATAGTTAGTGTTTAAAAAAAGAACAAGGAAATATTTGTTTCTTTCTAATAATGATTTGCTTTTTATTTTTTTTTTTTACTTTTATTTTTATTTTTTTTTATTTTCATTATTTATTTTTTATAACACTTCCTACACTAGTGTTTCTTTGTTTAGGTAACTTTATTGATTATACAACGTTCTGTTTAATTAATGTCACATTTTACAATAAAATGTATCAAGTTTACACGAGATTCATTCATCGTGAAATTATATTTTCTAAATTATTCTAACTATATGTTTCATCATCAAAAAAAAAAAAAAGAAAACAGTACCCCGACAAGTAGGCCGCGTTTATTAAAATTAAAACTGGGAAAATAAAAAATAAAAAAGATTTATTATAAATTCGATTAATTATTAATGAAATTTTATTTTATGAATCTACAAACTCATTCAATTTCATAAATCAATGAGCAGAATTTTAATTGTAAGTAGGTTAAATGAATATTTGATTTTAACAAAATGTTAAAATAGATATATGAATAATTAATAATTGAATATTATAGCAGGTGTTACTCTACTCAAGGAAGAGTCTAAGTTACCTTGAAAATAAAATCAACCTTTCTTTCGTCGAATAGCTAACTGTTGAAATATCACTTTGTTTTACGTTTCCATTTACACATACACCTATACAAACACACATATACACATATGGAGAAACAAATACACTTTTATTGTACTTCCGGAAAGCACATTTTTTGTATTATTCTACCAAGTGAACGTGAATAGATGATTTTTTTGTTATTAATTGTTATTATTTCGAGCAGAATGATACGCTTGAATAAATAATTTTACGGATTATCATAGGGTCCCATCAAAAACGTTTGCAAAATCCAATAATTATATTCGTTATGTAATAACGTTCTGAGTCTCGAGTTTAAAACACAAAGAACAAAAAGTTTCATGAATAAAAAACTAAAGTAAGAGATGAAAAAATATGAATAAAAAAAAAGAAACAGAGATAAAAGTAGAAGGAAAGAGATGATTGAGAAGAAGAAGAAGAAAAAAAATGAAAGTATCGATTAAATTAATTTAATAAATATTGAATCATTGCTAAAAGTTCTATCAACTTATTGGTTAAAAATTCGATGGTATTTGTACAAGGACGAATCATTTTATCGTAGGATCATTCGCAAACTTCTCCCCCCTATCAAAAATTGAAATTTATTAATATTAATGAAAGAAGATATATTATTAACGTGAATATTAAATAAAAAAAAAAGGTAACTCGTTCTAGTAAGAATTTTGTGTGTGTGTGTGTGTGTGTGTGTGTGTGTTTGTGTGTGAGATTCCTTATTATCTTACATAATCGATAAAAGAATTATTATAATATAATTTCTATCGAGAGAAGAAAAAAACAATTCATATATTGGATACCGTTTTCTATTTTGGGATTTAAAATAAAATATTATAATTTATTTTTTATTTTTTTTTCTATTTTACAAATCGATAAAATTACGTTTGTATAGTAATAATTTTTTATTCTTTTTTTTTTTTTTTCAACGGCAAACGTAAAAGATTGATACTTCGATACCGATCAACGTCTCATTCGAATTCACTTATTTGTCTTCATCTCAAGATGACGTGTTAAAGAAACGTGAGACGTTAACTAAATTCGCAAGCATAAAAGAGAAGAGATAAAACTTAAAGTCAATTAATAGTTGGATCTTGTTTAAAAGAGGAAATAAAGGACTCTTCCTTAGGACTTGTATGCTGTGATATATTGTCAGGACCGTATCAACTACAATGAATCTCAATTTGGGGATCATCTTTATTCACAAAATTTCATTTTATTTATAACAATAATATAAAACGTTTATAAATACCTTTACAAAAAAAAAATATATTAAATAAATTAAAATAAATTTATTGTGATTTTGTTAAGATACAATTAATTTAATAAGTTAAGATAAAAATGATTTGTGCAAGATAAAATGAATTTCAATTTAAGATTTCTAAGAATGTGTAAAATACGGTCCTGTATAAAAATTGCAACAACACATTTGAACATTGAACAAAGTTATCGAAACTAAATGGAATCTGATTAATAAATTTATCCGCATTCTTGTAAAAAAATTCCGTTAGTCTGGTGTAAACCGTAATTGTAATCGTTTACAACTAAGTTATTTTAATTGTTCTCCACGATAATTATCTTTGGTGATCGATCTGCTTATTTCATAAAAAAAAAAGTCTTACAATAGAATTGAATAAAAGGATCCTTCAATTTGTTGTCCTTGCCACTTACTGACGAAGATTAAATATAAGAAAGAGATAGAACTATATAAATTGTTGAGATTGTTTACAAATGAGAATGGAATGGGTGAGAAGAAAGTGAGAACTAAAACTATGAGTAACACATTACATTGTTTTATTCTATTAAAAAAAACACTTGTTGTGTTTAGTAATAAGAAATAAATGATCTATCTTATCGAAATGTTTATTAAGTAACTCTCAAGACAGTTTATCATAAAAAATGAATATCACTTTTTAATTTAAATACAGAAACGGAAATTATGATTTTATCAATTAATTGTAATTCAAAAAAAATAAGATAACAGATAAAAGTGGAGATATCAAATATTAAAATCTATAATTTAAAGTGAGATACGAAAATAAATGAACGAACCGTGAAAATAAACTATTATACGATAATTATACTTTGATTTTCGATTTAAGAAAAGAAACCAACTGTTAAGATTATTTTCATCACTTAAAAAACTATAATAATAATAATGAGAAGAAAAAGAAGAAATGTTAATTTTTAAAATACAAAATTGAAATTAGAATTTAATGAAGCATTTTAATGGCAAAAAAACTCGCATGCATATTATTTTTTTTTTTTTTAACAATTAATAATAGTAATAATTGAAAGAAAAAATATATTATTAATAATTGAAATATATAAATATACAAAAACTTGACGAATGAACTATTAAAGAATAATCTCGAACAATTTGAAAAAACAATTAATATCGTTGCGTAACGCAGTTTCATTGCTTCCTGTTTCTTTTTTCTTTTTTTTTTTTTAATCTTATTTTTTATCCGTTTCACGCGCGATCTATAACAAGACGTGCCAATTAACCATTGCAGTAATAAATACATAGATTGTAAATAAGTACTTTATGAAAGATTCATATCCCTCTCGTCCATGACCACGGCGAAACGTTAGTAAAAAAGAAAAAGATGGAAATAGATAAATAGATAAATATCATTTTATAAATATAATATGTTTCTTTGTGTCATCAATTTGATCATAGTAATTTTCTATTCGAAACAAATTAATTACACAAAAAATGACAATAAAAATTATAACGAAAATGTGAATAATTATTTAAATAATTTTATTATTTTAATAATTATATTATATTTATTAAGTAATTATATATTATATATATATTATTTTTTATATTATAAAAATAATTAATATATATTATTTAAATATTTTATTTTCATATCTTTTTTTTTTAATTTTATTTCATTGCAATCTCTCGACAAATTTTGATGCGTTTCATTCAAAAGATAAGATTGTTATATCGATCGAATTAATAGATTCTTCAATCGATTAAAATGAGTTATGGTCGGGTTATAATTGTTTTCTCAATTAATCATTCAAGATTACGATTTAAACATTATACTATGTAATTAGAAACATGTTTTAACTAAAGATGTAAATAGCTAAATAGATATTTGCTCAATTCACAGTATTTTGACCTCATTAAAAGATAAAAATGACGTTGACATAAAATTATTATCATTAAATACTGATCTTTTTTATTATTAAAATAAATTGATATTCGTGTCACAAACACACATGCACCTTTGATTGATAAAATTGACAGATCCGATCAACAATTTACAAATTGTTTCCGACATTTTGATTAATTAATATTGTTAAGTTAGTCTCGATTTTATATTTTTTTATTTCTTTCTTAATATTTATCCAAAATACGTAAACATTCATAATTTATTTTCACTTATCATTTATTATAATAAACTTTTGTAAAACGCGTTACGATGATTAAATGATTTCATTCATCGTTAAAAAAAAAAAAAAGAAGAAAATAAAGATGATTACCTTGAACGTCACTTTAACTTCAAGATAAGCGGGTTTTTAAATCAGATTTCGCGTGTTAGATGTCTAACGTTTTTTATTACTTACCTTACACACATATAACGCAATAACTAATTGTACACGTATGTGGGTGAGTGCATGCGTGCAAACACTCGAATTAAAAGACGTGTCTCACTTTAATTCGTCTTAATTCTCGTTCAATTAACTTTCGTCTATTTTCTTATGTGAAACGAGAACGATGCCACCCTGACGATTAATAAACCACAATCGACGAAACTAACTTGATACATGACACGTGTCAATGTTTTTTATCTTTTTTTTCCTTTTTTTAATTTCTCTAATCTCTTGGTCATCAAAACGTTTAACTTTCATCACAATTTGTCCTTTTCTTTTAACTTATTAAATTTGGCTTTTTATATTTTTTTTTTTTTTCTAAAATTTTATCTTAGATCGTAGACATTTCTTTTCATTTCTATTTGTAACTTTTATCTTTGTTATCATCCGAGCATCTAAATTTTCGACCAATTTCGTATTTTTATTATTGAATTTATTTCATTGATCAATCAATATTTGATAGAAATTTTTAATATTTTATATTTAAATGAGTACAAATTGTATTTGATCATTTTTCAATTGGAAATTACAAGGTTTTTTGAACTGAATCAATATTTTATTATTAAATGCAACCAATTGCTATAATCTATTTATTATTTACGTATATAATGTTTTAAATTATTTTTTATTATTTATTGTCAAACCCAAAAAAAGTACCGTCTTTTTAAAATGCATTATTTTGTTGTTTTTAATTTCAATTTAATTATATAAAGATTTTTAATAATAAAAAAAAAGAAAAGTAAATAAAAATAATTAATTTTTTATCTTCTCGTTCAATTATTCGTAATAGCAAAGACAATTAAAAATCGTGAATAAAATTTACGTGAATTAATTAGAATATAAGTTAATATTGCGAAACAATGATTTTCATTAAAGAAATAAAGATAAGATGATTATTATCTTATCGCTATCTCAAATAATATAAACCCAAACGCAATGACGTTTCCTTATTACCGTGTTTTATAATCAAATATAACTGAAATTATTTTTATTACCCTATTCTATTTATAGTTACATTTATCTGCAACGATTTTTATTATCCTCTTTCACAATCTTGTGTCACCAAAATTATTAAACAAAATTTTTCTTAAATCTTTATCATAATCTTCGAAAATTCTATCATTTTTGTAATCAAATAAAATTTTGGATTTCATTATATTAAATAAATAAATAATTATACGAGAGCTTAAAACTAAACAAATGTGATATATTTTGAATTATTTAATGAGAGGGCTGAATTCGTGGTTGAAAAAAAAAATTAAAAATGAAAATGATTTAAATAAAAAACATTTCAGGAAAAAATTAATTATACAAAATAACGACTGAATCATCACAATTAATCTAAACTTGGTTTAGATTAATAAAATAACACAAAGATGTTAATACAAAATATCCAAAAAATCAACGATGCATTTCTATTCAATTGAAAAGTAAATTAAAAATGAATAAAAAAAGAAATTACAAATTACATCATACAATAAATAAAAAAATATTATTAATATGTGTAAACGTTTTTTGGATATTAATAAAATAACACAAAAGTGTTAGTACAAAATATCCAAAAAATCAATGATGTTCAATCTCTGTTCACACAATTGAAAATTAAATTAATAAAAAATTAAACAAAATAACAAATTACAGCATACAATTAATAAAAATTATGTAAACGTTTTTTTTTGTAAATATAATTAAATAAATAAAAAGAATATAATATATATTAATTGAATTGTTCGCAGACTGAAAAATGACGGTGGCAGTGGATTCACGAAAGACAGAAGACGACAATGAATCGACGAAGATTGAAACCTTCGACGACGTTTTGCCATACGTTGGAGAAGCCGGTCGTTATCAAATGTTCCTTTTTTTTATTCTATTGCCATTCACCTTCGTATACGCGTTCCTATATTTTGCACAATTCTTCATAACACTGGTACCTGCTGAACATTGGTGTTCGATACCAGAACTAATGGATTCGAATCTTACAGATCATCAAAAGTAAGTAACATCTATATTTACATACATACACACACACACACACACACACTTATACACATATATACTTACGTGTAGACAGAAAAAAAAAAGAACAAAAAAAGAAAGAGAGAGAGAAAAATAACGAGCGTGCAGATTCGGTAAAATCGCCTGAAGGCAAAAAACAAAGTCAACGCCTTTTTCTCGTGCATTCAACGTTTAACTGACATGAGAACCAAGAATCATCTTTTTCAAGGAAAACTACATTTCTCGAGTTGTAATCTTAGGTTATTCCTAAAATTCCCGAAATATTTTATCTTTTAGAAATATTTCCTACTTCCCACTCGTCTCTGTGTGTTATTCTTCTTATATTATTGTATTAAAGTTTAAAATACGATATTAAAATAAAATTGATAATATATATATATATAATTAATTTATATTATAAATAAATTATTATTAATTTTTTAAAATATATGGAAGTAATGTTGACTTGTTTGTTACAATATTTGCATAATTTTTCAAACTAAAATATGATTACTAAAAAATTCGAACACACTTAATGTTTTTTTCTTTTAACTACTATTTGAAATTGAATAATAATAATAATAATAATAATAATAATAATATTTATTCAACGTCATAACCACAAATAGAACTCGTTTATTAATTTCTAGCAAAAACTTTATATTTTTTTATTTATTCATTTTTTTTTTTTTCATTTACTCGCATACACACAAAAGTATAAAGAAACATATCGATAAAAAAAAAGTATTAATAAATTATTTATGATATTTGATTGCAAATCTTAAGGAAAAAAGAATATACGTGAAATTGATTAAGGTGTATGTGGTTAGGTGTGAATAATGTGTTAGGTGGAAAAATTGAAAAAAACAGGTTTTTTCGAAAGTCATAAAATTGGGAAAACAGGAAAACCACATGTTGATCCACAATCATATTTAATCATCTAGACAGTCCGTTAACTAGAACTCACACAACACACTCATACGTTTTTTCTCTATATACGGATTGACGTGACAGATCATTACAACCGTCACGCTAATTGCTATTTTTTTTTCGTTTACTTTAACATTTCATTTCCGAAAAATTATCTTTAATTATCTAAAAAAAAAAACCTTTTTATTTTTCCTTTTTCTTTTTTATTCCTATAAGGAAAACTTTAGTTTTTCTATTTAAATAATAATTTCTGCATATATTGATTCATAATTATGTCTATTAAAAAAATAAACATTTTCATTAAACGTGACAATTAATAATTTACATATTTATCATAATTATTTATTTTTTTTTTATAACTTTGATGTTGTTATGTAATTTTATTTATAATTTTTATTAAGAAATTTATAAACAAGATAATTAAACAGTATTATGATTATTTATTTTTTTATAACTTTAGTTTTTTATATAATTTTAGTTATAACTTATTTGTTTGCGTATTATGACATTTCTAAACAAGTTTTATATTTTTGAATTTATATTTCATTTACAAATTAGTTCATATCATTCTTTCGTCAGTTAAAAATTATTAATTACTAACCAACTTATGTAATTATGGTCACTTTTGTATATTATAAAACAAAAAGAAAAAATACAAATTTAACGCTGATCGTTAAATAACAGACACAGAAGTTAAATTCATTTGCATAATACACTTGGTTCGTAATAGTTCGTTGCAATTTACAAGTTAGAATCTACGTGATGTTTACCAGCGTAACGCTTCCTTGATAATCGATTATCATTAATAATACAATATACACACACGCATATATATTATATAAAAAGAGAAAAAAAAATTTGAAAACAGAGACAAGAAATTAATGTTAATCGTTGTATATTTTCATTTTTTTCGAGATACGATTTATTAGTATAATTTTTTTATCAATTCCAGACATTGGGTTTATTAAATGATGAGTAGTCAACATTATAAACAAACACATAGATACGAATGTGAGTAAATATTAGTCTGGAAATTTTTCATTCGTTCGAATAACTTAATAATCTGATATTTGATATAAATTCCTTAATAAGCTCATTTTATTTTTTTACATTCTAATTATTTAATTGCAAAAAATTGTAATCACGTGCGTGAAAATAAACGTTTTTGTATATGAAATTTTCTATAAAAAAAAAAATACAACAGATATTTATCTAATTGTTTATATTCATCTCACTACTAAATTTTTCCTTTTATTTTTTAATGAAAATTAATAGTCAATCATTGATGATAATAATCAATTCTATTTTTCTGTATTAATATATATACGAATGATCTAACAGCTGAAAAAATATTAGAAAGAAAATGATATGAATATACAACATACATTTAAAAGGATTTCCAAGATTTCAACATTGCGTTTTAAATGTCGAACATTGGATTGTCGATGTTTTACAACTTCTCGAATAAATATCTTTGGATTATTTAAACATTTTCTATAGATGCATAGTGACGATAAAAGTTACTCAATCCTTTTCATACGTCATTCGTAATCATTTTTAAAAGATTATTATCGTGAAAATTGGCAAAAGTATCTATTCATAAAATTTCATTTGATTTTCTCATCACTGAATAAGATTAAAATATTATTATATTTAGGATAAAATTGTTCTAAATATTTTTTACGATATTTAAATTCCAAATTGTGTAAACGCTAAAAAGATAGTAAAATTTTTTTAATCGATCTTTGTGCTTATTAGATCTCTTAAACATAATTTTTAACATCGAGTAATAATTAATCTGTAAATTATAGGTTAATAATTTTAATTGACCTATTTAAATATTTCAATACAAAATAGTTAGTCCATAATAATAATAATTATAAAAATAGCAGCATATTTTTATTAAATAATATATATTTGTTTATTATATATATTATTAATATCCCATTTTATTAATTAAATAAAATGCAATTCGACGAGGATGGGATTCGAACCCACGCGTGCAGAGCACATTGGATTAGCAGTCCAACGCCTTAACCACTCGGCCACCTCGTCACAGATAATTATGTTAATATATTACATGTACATTTGCAAAATAATATTATACTGATAATGTATAAATATTATTAATTAATTAAATATATGTGTATTATTTTTTTATACAGAAGAAAAAATATGGATTTATAGAAGTTTAAAATTCATTCGCGATAAAATGAATCATTTTTCTTCATAATATAAAATCAAGAATTATTATTAATCGTTTTCATGTTTGCTAAGGATTAAAATTGTTATATTAAAATCGATTAATATTTTTTCATATAAATATACAATAAATCAGTAAATATTATTAAAATCATTTTATTGTTTCTATAACTCATTTTCAAATCTCTTTTATTTAATTGAAATTTTTAGAAAACTCATTTTAGAAATATTCAAATCTCTGTAAATAGACATTTTGTTTACATGAGATAAGATTAAATAGAAATAAATAATGTCAACATACATGATTACACGATCGTAAACAAAATGTATTGTACAATAAGGAAAACCACGAGATTGAAATGTAATATGCAAAATGGCACCCACACGATCATATTCTATCTGCAACGATGATCTTAGATAATTATTATTTGTAGAGATTAGTAATACACATAATGACTAGACAAGTTTAAATTTCTAATAAAAAAAAACTCTTATCATCCTACTCATTGAAATTACTTTATCAATCCTTTTTTTTAAATTTCTTTTTCAAAATTATCGCATGTTGAAATATTTAAACAAAAATATTAGAAATGTCGTTGCCTCTTTTTATCACTCAGAATTGTATTTATCATTTTAAAAGCCCCGTATCTTATTTTAATTACATTATTTTTTAATATAATATATAAATATTATTAAAAATATTCAAATTGATTTATTTTCAAGTAAATTACTTTTTATTGAAATTAATCAAAGGGATAAAAATATTTTATATTTTTTATATACTGAAAAATCTATTAATACTTTTTCTTTACGAGAAATTAAATAATAAAATATGACTCAATAGAAATTCTAATTCGTAGATTGTATTTTACTGATTTCTCTCAGAGTCTTTCCTCTAATTCTCTTTCATTCTCTTGAATTCCTTAAGATCAGCGGAACTATGCAAATGTATAGACATGGCAATAGACGTATGAACGAACACGATTACGCAAAATGTAGAAATAACGACAGATACGGAAAAAAAAAATGAAAAGGAAAAATATCTTGCTAAATAAAATATTTTCTTTTCTAGTTGAACGTTGATTACGTCAGTTAGATCAAGGGTGACCAACTTTATTTTATATACGATCGATTCTTTATTTCTGAAAAGTGTGTCTCGATCTATCTACTAAAATCTTGTCATTTAACGCATTCAAACGTCTTGTGTAATACGTAACTAATTTGACAGAAGGGTATGATATTTCATTAATTAAAAAATGACTGCAAAAAAAATACAAATAAAAAGTTTATTTTCTTATTAGATAATTAGTCACCAATCAAGAGTGTTTATAATTATTTTTTTTTTTTATCAAACCTCTAATCGATTGACAAAGATAACAATAATTAATTTTCAGTACGAAAATCAATAAAATGAATGAACTTTGTTTAATCTCTCTCTCTCTCTCTTCGTTAATTATATGATAAAATTGATTCACATAAGTGTATAAATCAAACATATTTGATAATATTTTTTAAAATTTTTCATAAATTTTCTAACTTGTAAGATTAAATTAAATTTTAGAGTCATCATTTCATTTTTTTAATATCAAATTGTATTATAAATAATCTCGTGTCGATTATGATAGCAATCGAACAGTGTTGACCACCACTGATTGTGAGTTAGTATCCAACTTCTTTGCTTTGCTTTACATATTCGATTCTACGAACAATCCATTCATACGAAACATTCGAAAGAGATTAAATCTATTGACTAATCCTATGTCTATGCTACCTGTCTAAGCATTTATGATCAAACTAGTTTAATACTTCCGATAACGATTATAAATGTAAACTCGTTTCAAATAATAATAGTTATATTACATTTAGTTCTAATTTGATTTATCATTCGTTTAACAAAGATATAATTTATTTTTCATTTATTAGAGAATTAAAATATTTAATTTATTATAAAATTACATATTAAATAATACATTATAATTTTTATTTATACTATGTTAATTATAATATAATATAATAATAATAGATTAATTATTATTAATATAATAAATATAATAATAATAAATAAACATATTATTATAATATATAATATAAATATATTATTATATTATTGTAATATATTAATATAATTATATATAATATTTTAATATATTATA
>NW_015148971.1:3953661-4028830 GCF_001465965.1 Polistes dominula | reverse complement strand
ATATAATAATATATTATATATATTAAATAATAAAATAATATTATATTATTATTAATCTATAATATAATATTATATATATTATGAGTTATAATATATTATAATTTAATTTATTTATATTAATTTATTAAAAATAAAAATAAATTATTAAATATTTAATATATTACAAATTTGCATTCGTGTTAATTTAATATAATATTATTGTATAATTCGTGCATCGTAAATATTTATTTTTGTTTTATGATTTATAATTCACACATTGAAAATATATATACGAATTAATATTTTTTTCTTATTTTTTTATATTATAATTACGATGAATGAATAAAAAAACTCGTAAGGAACAACGAATCGATTAAATTTTTCTTAGTAGGAAAAAAAACGAGATTTTTTGAAAATAATTAATGAAGAATAAAAAGAAGAAGAGAGAAGGATAAAAAAGTAAAAGAAAAAAAAATAAAGAAATCACGTGTTTCGTCATAAATCATCGACCCATCTGATTTCCACGAAATCGTTACTCATGAAAGATTAAAAGAAGAGAACTGAAACGTGTTAAGTTTTTTTAAAACTAATGCTTATTAGAATTGCAATAGAATTTATTGAAAAAAAATTAATCGACCGTAAATCGAGATCTTGTTCGACACATATTCATCTCAATTTTTTCTTTCATTTTTTCCTATTATTTATTTGCTTTTTTTCCTTTTAAAATACGATTAATGAACAGGATATAGGTAATATAAATGAATGAATAAAACGATCGTAGACAAAGAAAAAACAAACAAACGTAATTTGTTTTTGAGTTGTTGACAAAAAAAAATGAGGAAAAATTAATACAAAATTATTTCTTCATAATCGTTTATATATATATATATAAAATATCTATTTATGTATGTATAGAAAATTAGTCACCAATCAAGTGTTCATAATTTGTTTTTTTTTTATAAAACAAGCATTTCCGTAGATCCAAAACAAGCATTTATATATATATTATGAGTATATGTGTGTGTATTTATGTGTAGATATTTGGTGTTATGAAAACGAGAATAATAAAAAAATAGATTATAAAGTTAACCTTGCAGTTGTGTTCTATCTCGTTCTAGTCCCGGTTAATTATCGGACAATCGTTGTTGATAAAAAAAATAAAAAATTAAAAAAAAACCCAACTAATCAGGTGACACGGTAAATTTACTTTTATGGACCATCCGAAGTAACCTTCGTATTATCGCGTGTCTAACAGCATTGAACGTTGAAGTTAATTCCAACTTACACGTAAAAATATGTTATTACAAAACAAATAATAATTGTTACAGACGGATTTTAAATTCAGGATAAATTCGTTTCAAAGATTTTCTAATTATTATTGAAACGTTTATTGAATGGATTCATTTATAATATCGAAGAAAATTAAATTAAATTAAATTACTAGAAAATTAATGTTTTTTATTCATTTTGTAATAATCCTTGTATGAGTAAAGAAATGTTGGATATTTTTATTATTATAATTATATATATTGATTAATAATCCTCTATAGGTTCGTATAACTTTGAAATAACGTACCAATAAATGAATATTATTTTGTAATTTAATTTTCTTCCCCTTTATATGACGAACATACTTGTATAATATTTCATAATCTTCATTTTGTAATTAATAAAAAATTCTTCATATCTATTATCAATTCAAGCTTGAAATTATGGAAAATAAATTGATTTTTTTTGAAAAATATTTTTCATTCTGTGACCCGATACAAACAGTATTGTCATCGCGAAATATCACGTCCGTGAAAACGAAGCAAATAAAGATTAATATTTATTTGTTTTTAAATTATATTTAATTCTTTTTCAATCACTGAACAAAAAAAAATTGATCTATTAAAAATTAATGTGTTGTTTTTCTTGTTTTTTTTATTTCGTTTTGTTTAGAATCTCTTTAGCGATACCACCACCAACGAAAGAGGAATTAAAATTAGAAAGTTCAACGTCCTTTTCGAGATGTTTCATGTACGATGTAAATTACACCGATATTCTCAAGGAAGGAATCAGACAATCCAATCCAAATTGGCCTACAATTCCTTGCAAAAATGGATGGGAATACAATTACACGATGATACCTTACGCCTCCATTGCTGCTGAGGTTAGAATTTATAAATTAAATTATTATCGTAAAAAAAAAGAATTTATAAAATAAAATTATTATCGTGCATCGACAATCGGCATCGAAAATATTTCTAATTTATTTTTATATTTAATTTTAATTTATTATATTTAATTAATTTTAATTTTAATTTATATTTAAAATGTCTTTTTAATTTCTTTTAATTTCTTTTAATTTTATTGTTTTTCTTTTCTTTTTTATTTTTATGAAAAACAGTTATCCTGGGTTTGCGAAAAAACATTTCTAAGTTCGGCAGCTCAATCAGCATTTTTCGTAGGAAGTATCATCGGTGGTTTTATTTTTGGTTACATAGCCGATCATTATGGTAGAATACCAGCATTGGTTTCCTGTAATGCCGTAGGATTTTTCGCATCCGTTGCTACAGCATTTTGTAATAGCTTTTGGAGTTTTTGTTTGGCCAGATTGATCGTTGGTTCGTCATTTGACAATTGCTTCAACATTCTTTTTATCATCGGTAAGTATTTTTTTTTTTTATTTTTCGAACAATTTCTTTAATTATAAAAAAAGAAATGTATTGTTAAAATTAAAAAATAATCATCGGTATAATTAATAATTGTTCGATTGTTTTTTTTTTTTTTTTTAATTACACATATTTCATCTTTTCGTTTCAGTTATCGAATATGTCGGACCAAAATATAGAACTTTGTTCGCAAATATGTCATTTGGAATTTATTTCGCTGCGGCAGCTGGATTGTTACCATGGATTGCTTATTGGATAGCAGATTGGAGAATTTTAAGTATAGTTACTGCATTTCCAATGATCGTCGCATTTATTGGACCTTGGATAGTCCCAGAAAGTGCACGGTATTTACAAATCAAATTTTATATATATATAAATTTCATTAGTAATAATAATAATAATTATTATTATTATTATCATCATCTCATCTCTCAATTCACTAATTTACCTAATGAAATTAAATAATAAATAATAATATAATATTATTAGGCATAGTTTAAATTTCGTACTTTATTATTTAGATGGTATATCATGATGGGAAATACAAGTAAAGCAATCGAAATGCTGCAAAAATTCGCCAAGGTCAACGGAAAGGAAGTGAAACCAGAGATTTTTGAGGAATTCGAAAAAAGTTGTAAGACTATAGCTGAAAAGGATACTGCCCATCATCAACACACTGTGTTGGATCTATTCAAATTACCTAGATTAGCTTTTATAACAATAATACTTATAATATATTGGTAAATAAAAAATTGAGATTACAAAAGAAAAATAAATCAAATATTTATCCAGAAATGTTTTCTAACTAATGTCATTTTTATAGGCTTCTCATAGTTCTGGTATTTGATGGGCATGTATGGAACATGAAATTATTGGATCCTGACGTGTTCACATCCTTTTCTCTTGCATCAATGACCGAACTTCCAGCTGCTATTCTTTTAGCTCTTTTGCTGGATAGATGGGGAAGACGATGGATGGGATTTGCATCCATGTTTTTGTGCGGTATTTTCTCATTCGTCGCCATTGCAACTCCCGAAGGTAAATCATTCATTTATATTTCATTAATTTATATTTTTTTCATTATTTAAATATACACAAATTCGATAATTGTTGATAATATAAATATTAAAGTCATAAATCAATTATATAATATTAAATTAAATTTTCTATGCACGTGTATCGTTTATGATTAACGTGAACAATTGTGATTGTTCTCTATTATTATTATTGTTAATATTATTATTATGTACGTTTTATGTATAAGAATTACTAATATTAGTTCTAATTATAAATTCTTGATCAACGATATGATTTTAGGATATTTCACTGTGGCCATGGCTATTTTAGCACGTTTAGGAGTAAACATAGCCGCGAATATTGGTTTTCAATATGCCGCTGAAATGTTACCAACAGTGGTAAGAGCGCAAGGTGTTTCATTGATTCATATTATTGGTTATTTTGCTCATATTATTGGACCATACATCATTTATCTGGTTAGTATATACAATACATTATGCATCAATACCGATAAAATTAATATTATTGCAAATAATAAGTATTTTAAAAAATTAACGAAATTTCACAAATGAAAGGATAACAAATTAGTGAGAAAATTGAAATTTATCATATGGTTTCTTTCAAATTTCAGTCCGACGTACATCCGGCATTACCTTTGGTAGTTCTCGGACTTTTGTCCTTCGTAGTTGCATTTTTAACTTTAACTTTACCGGAAACGTTGAATCAGGATTTACCAGAATCATTACAAGAGGGTAATGATTTTGGTAGGGATCAAAGTTTCTGGTGGATTCCATGCATACCAGCGTAAGTATTAAACAAAAATATTCATTTTTTCTAATTAGAAAAAAGGGAACAAAAATACGTGCACATATTTTGTATTTATTTTGTTCTTTTCTAAATCATTTCTATCTAAATAATCTTTTTTAAAATTCGTTGTTTTTTTTTCTTAATATTTTTTCAGAACACCTGTTTTAAAGAAATCCTATAGAAAGAAAAAAGGTATGACAAACGCTGCATTCCACGGTAGTATCCAAAGAATTGACTCCACCAGATTATAGCGAACGATTGATAAAAAAAAAAAAAAAAAAAACCAAGTAAAAAAACTAACGCGAGTGTACATGGGTGATCATTAAAAGTAACCAAATCGTTGTAAATAATAGCTAATATAAATATCATCTTAGATTTTAAGTTAGCGAAAAAGATTATTAAATGACAATTACATATTTTTAACGTATGCATCCTACGAACGAAAGAAAAAGAAACGACAAAGAACAAGCGCCAAAAAAATATCCCCCAGAAAAAAAAAGAAAATATTTTAAAACACAAAAATACGCATTAATATTAATTAAATATTTGAATTCAATTTCGAAACAATAATTAAATAAGATTTCCAATTTAATCAATTGATTTTGCATTCATTAATTTAGTAATTAATCGATGAACAGTATTACGAGTGTAATCATTTCGTATAATATGACAGAAATATAATAATATTAATTATAATGATAATGATAATAATAACGATAAGAAATGAGCAAATTTGGAATTGGTTACGGTGTCAATTAACATTGACTTAATTCTATGGTGTTATGTGGTTAAAATATAATATCTTTTTTTCTTTTTCCTTTTCATTATATTTTAATACTCGAAATTTTATGATTTGATATATCAAAGACATACTGGAACAGAGCTTCTCAAGTTTTTCCACTAGGAAACACCCAATTTACCTCAGCAAATATTTTTGCGACCCTTTATACTATCTTCTCTTTCACTACCATAAATTCACGGACATATAATTAGTTTTATCAAACTAATTTTCAATGAATTTTCCGGATCCAGAAAATGCTTACTTCTTGGTCACAGTTTCAATGGTCTGCAACCATTATAAAAGGTCGCTAGTCATACTTTGAAAAGCCCTGTACTAGATGCTCTTTTATTTTTCTAAATTTTAATTAAGAACTTCGCAAATAATACATGTACATAAAAACATACACATACACACATAAATAACCTACATACATATTTCTATTTGTGCCTTTATCTTCGCAATTACTTGCGAGGAAAATAATAATGTACTGACATTTATTATATAAATAATTTTTTTTCTCATAAATGCTCTCATTAACATTTAATTAGCCCATTACAAGTATCATATATATATATATACGTTTTTTATTATATTATATTATATATATTATATAATATATATATAAAATAGTGTATATATATATATAACCCTCTTTATTCGATAATAAAAAATAAAATAAAAAATAAAATAAAAAATAAAATATTTTCGAGATTCTGATTACAGACTCTATTTCATTTTCTTTTTTATTATCATAAACTCACAGATTTACCATACGCATAGTGCTGCCAAACTAATTTTGAATACATTTTTACGGAAGTTATATGCGAGTGCAGAAATTTTATACTTTCACTCAAATTTCTGCGACTTTGTATAAAATTTCGAGTTACACTTTGAAAAGTCCTGATATATATTATATATTACAGTGCACAAAATAAATGAACACAAAAGTGAATAACTTATTTTAGAAATTATGTGTATTTTACAAATTGTATACCGTATGTCTCGAATTAACAAGAAAAAACATTTGTATAAACATTCTGATAAATTTCATGAGTCATTTTATTCTGTTTTTTGGTTGATAACGTATTACAGACATTAATAATGAAATAGAAAAGTGCTATATTTTGTAGATTATTTGATTTGAACGATTAGAGAATAATTTGTATTTTTTAATTACACACGAATCATCGTTATTGCACTTATCCCTGTATCCATTATAACATTAAAATGATAATCATAATTAAACCACCGAATTAGAATCATTCGCGTACTTACAACCATTAGTTCGCGATATTAAATATTTAGACTCACTATAAATTGGCTAATTAATTTATGATCACGATTGTAGCGTTAGTTTATAATTCTTCTCCCACCGTTGTACGTTAAATAGCGCTTCATAGTTTTAATAGTGCAAAGAAGAAAAGGAGGTAATTATTTTTTTTTCTTTTTTTTTTTATCACCAACAGTATAAAATTGTTTGTAATTATTGAATATCTTTTAACGAAAATTTGTACATCTATAAAAAAAAAAAGGGAAAATGAAAATCATTAATTCAAACTAATTGTTAAAACAAATGATTTTTAATTAATGATTGAATATTATGAATTATTTTATTTTATAAATGTACAAGTTTCAAATTTCCTGTATCGTGTAATAAGGAAAAAAAAAAGAAAAAAAATGTATGGAATTTAACAGTAAAACGATAAATGAAGTATACATTGTGAATCACATAAAATAGTTTTTAATCAAATGATAGTATTCCTCTTTTACTTAATTTCTTTGACTTCGTACTTTATATGAATCATAATAAAGATATCTCTGAATAAAAGAATAAGAATTAATATTTATTACACTTAATAACACAATAAAATTAAGTCGTCTGATTGTTTATATTATTTCAAATTATCTTTAAATAATGACTTTTTTTTTGTATTAAAGTTTCTCATCTTGTTTAAGAGATCTCGCATGTTCTGGTACTAAAGTCGCGATAGTAATAAAACCTGTATGACCAGGCAACGAATGAGGATGAGTTACAGTCAAAAACTTTTCTGGTTCTTTTTTGTCTTTTACATTCGGTTGTTTATCTTGTTCATCGTCACGCTGTAAAGTAAAGAATAAAAAAACAACGTTTATTATTAAACTCAATATTCATCCCTTGCACTGTAACAAATGCATGCGCTTTAAATCATAGCGCAAGGGATTAATTTATAGCAACGTTATTAAATAATATCAATTTATACCTTATATTTTAAACACTCCAAATTTAAAACAGGTAAATTCTTGTATTGTACTGTTAATTCTTTTTGTAAACATTCATAAGTTTTTATTTCAATAAAACCCTCTAACGTAAGTTCTGCGCAAGTTCTTTGAACTTGTTCTATGCATGGAGAAAACGAACACAACTTTCCTCCTATTGAATGAAACATAAAATGTAAAATTCTATATGATCATAAAGTTAAATGAAATTTACCTGACTTCTTGAAGGCATTTAACGTATGTTTTACAACTAACCACGGATGTGGTAAATCTAAAAATATCGCATCCACTTTGTTTTCTATTTTTTCACCAAACCCTTGAGCGCAAACATCTCTACATTCAACAGTAACGAAA
This sequence comes from Polistes dominula, assembly GCF_001465965.1. Next base: position 4,020,982 of record NW_015148971.1, on the reverse strand, counting down.
TCATCAAGACCGTGTCTCTTAAATTCGTCGGTAGCAATTTGTACACGTTGTTCATGAAAGTCAAATGTATAAAGATGACCGGTTGGACGAATTGCACGAATAAGTGCATGTGAAAGTGAACCACTTCCGGTACCTAAAATATGTACAATCGAATTTAATCAATGCGATGAACATCATTATATAATACAACATAAGTTAACTGTTTTCGTATACTTTACATATGTTAAGAATAATTTTATTTGTTTAATAATCAAATTTAAGTGAATATTAGAAAAATTTGCTACAAGAACTTGATGTACTATGAATCAATGATAAAAATATAAGATATAAAAAATAATATTCATATATAAGTTCAAGAAATGTACCCAAGTGTAGGCTTTTGGAAACGTTTTGTTTAAGCCTGCAGATACTTTAGTCTGATGTTTTAATAACAGATTAGAGAAATAGATGTATTCTAGGATTAGGAAAGTTCAGCTGCTTTCTCAACCTGTCTCAATGATTGTTTGGCCCGGTGAAAGTTCCATTAAGTATGTAATTAAACTTATGTCTGGAGTGTAAATAATTTGTGTTCTATGGGGAACAGTTAGAGTCCAAAGTTCTGGTGTTGGTTGTAAAACGTGACCCCATCCTTTGGACAATTTAATTTTGCTACCATACTTTTGGCCAACGAGGGAAGCAACTTTGAGTGCACCATAAATCGTTTGAAATACATTTTCCACCAAGACACCCTTTTTGTTCAATGTTTTTGGTGTTACTTCCAACGAATGCATATTTGTATGTCCTAAATATAAAATAATAACGTCTCCTTCTTCTATTATTTCTTTTGTATTTCTAAAACTCATGGTTACACGTTAGAAAAGATAACCTCTTTTACAGAACTTACACTTTCACGCACTACGATTTGTATCGATCTGTTTAACAGTGTTACCAATATATTAAAAAAAAAAAAATTACAAAATATTATTAATTATTTTCATATAAGTAAAAATATATTATACAATGTATAATATAATTAATTATGTTTATTTATTACTTTTATTCAATTATTTATATGAATAAAATAATCATCTGTCAATAATTACATATGTAGCATTGGAAAACTACTTTACCGACAAACGTATATGTAGCACATGTAATATAGCGCGCTCTGTATTACACATACAAAAACTTAAAAGTATTTTTACATGAATAAATCTGTTCTTGTTTTATTTAATTATTAACAATTTATATTTTTTTAAAAGCCGAAATTTATTGATATCTAATATTCAACAATTATTTATACAAATTAAATTAAATAAATAATATTTTAATATCAAATTTATCTGTAATATATTTAATTTATAAAGATAAATTTAAAAAAATAAAATGGCTACTATCTTTTGAATACGAACATCGGTGATTTTAATGCATGGTATTTGAAATATGTTTACCATAGGAATTCCGACTTTCAGGTCACCTGTATAGAAGAAGAGTATAATCCAAATCGGTTACATTTACCTATATAAGGTGAACGGTCCAAAGTCGTCGAGTTGTATATAAAAAGAAAAAAAAAGAAAAAAAAATGAAAGAAAGAAAGAAAAAAGTTTAAGCTTCACTTTCACGAATAAGGTATATACGTAAATACTTACTCATACATTTTTATAAACCTACTCATCAGTTTCTTACTTGGAACCGTTGATTTCTTATTTCTTGTCTTCCATTACTTATAAGTAAATTTGTTTCGTGTTTCATTATTCTTAAAATAAGAAATGCAATTTAACTAAAACGATTTTATTTCGAAAGAGTCATCAATTCTTTATTTTTTATTGTATCATCCTAGTAGCGTCCTCAATTTCAATTCAAATGCATGAAACTTAAGAAGATGACGGAATTTATCTCGGATTACAAAAGTTCATCATTTTTGAAAAGTAACAAATTATTAAATAAAAAATAATAAACAAACAAAAAATTATATTTAATTAGATTTAATATGAAGGAAATATAAGACAGTAACTATAATTTATTATTATGTATTAAAACAGGAAGTTCTGGTTGACGTTGAAAAAACTTAAACCGAAACGGAAAACTAAAACTACAACGTGTTGGCGCATGCGTGAAAAGGATCTTTTCTTATTATTAGTTGGAGTGTGAAAATTGTGGAATAAGCGTAGTTTTAAACCGATTATCAGCGGATATTGCGAAAATATCATGTTCCTGTTAAAACAATATGCCTATATACCTTATCTAGTAGTAGGAGCATGAAAAGATGTTGTTTTTGCTTGACTTTATTAATTATAAGATGGAGGCATAGTTTCCTACAGCGTCCCACTTTGCAACACTTTCACTCTTCAATAGTTACGTTACATCCAGGCAGCAGCAGCAGCACCACCACCACCACCACTAGCACCACCACCATCATCACCACCACCACCATCACTATCACCACCGGTGAGGAGCTCCCGGTGCTCAAGAAACACACAACTATCCTCTCGATAACTGCTTATTTGTAGAACTTAAACAGAGAGAATCGTATCGTGTCTGACACGCGATGCCATATCGATTTCTACTTCGAACTGTTCAACGAATAGAAATTATGCAATATAACTTTTCATATGGTACCACTTGATATCAATAATTTTGTTTATTTGATTTGTGACTGACACGTGAAAGATTAAATTTAATCGTTGTTTATCTTTTTAATGCAATAACAAGAATTTTCTATCATCTTAACTAAATTTTTATGAATACACCATAAACGATAGTAATTATTAATGATGATGTTTAAATATCTTGTTCAGGAAAACATTAATCGTTAGTTACATACAGGAAACGATTAGTATCTTTACATAATACGTACTGTCATTTAGATAAATCTTCTCGTCAATGATAGGTCCGTTGTAAATGAAAAAAAAAGAACCTCGAAAAATAGGAAGATTCTCTTTCCATCATATTCGAAACTCTTGGGTAGTTATTTGTACCTCTTACGGCAACGTAAGTGAAAGTTGCCAAGTGGGACACGCGTCTTGAATCTTGACGGCACTTGAACGTTCGCCAAATCCTTCTCGCTTAGTTTCTCTGCCGCCTGCGCGAACGTTGATCTTTTGACAAAATTAATAAATCTACGTATAATACAATTTGCTAAATCAAATTCTCGAACAATATGCCAATCTCTTTCTATTTATCTTTCTCACTCTTACCTATCCTTCTAAATGTATTCTTTACGATGAACGTTATTAGACGAAACGATTTCGTAATGCAATTATTCATTTTTTTTTTCCAAAGAAAATTATCTTACATCCATCCCCCTTTTCAGTTATTCTCTCATTAAAAGTAGGTATGCGCTAATAAACGAGGTAACACATATATCTGTACGTGCAAGTACGCAAGAACGCGTGAGAAACGGAGTGAAGGATCATCGATGATTCTCTCTTTCTATCTTTTGAGATGGCGATTTCGTATAAGACTTACGCAACCAACGAGAAGTTTCCAGTGCAGAAGCTTTTGCAACCGAAGTAAATATCTACTAGGTCATCCCATTTAACTGGTTTACTAGATCTCCACTAAGATTTCATAAGAAACTAAAGAAGCAACACACGAGAAGCCAGTTATAAAGAGAGAAAAAGAACAATGCTTACTTACATTAAACCTTAACACGCATTAAACAAGCATGTATATGAGTATGAGTACACATCATTACTTTCCATCGGACAAAGATTAATATAACTTACCCATTCATAAGTAAATAACTGGACTAGAACGTTAATTAGTTACATACTCTTTTTTATTTCAACATTCCATCCTATCTAGGAAGATCTGAAGAAAGTTATTCCAACCCCCACCCTTCAGAATGGATCATATAAAAACATGAAATTTATTTATTACAAGCCCAATCATCGTTATGACGAAAATGACAATGAAATGGAGACATTAAAATGTCTCTCAAAATGAATCGTACAATGATACGAAGAATAAAAAGTAAATAAAACAAAATATTCTAGCCATGGTACTTTCTAAGAGCGAGACCTAAAATCGAATGAACGAGGAAGAACGATATCATTAAACGTTGTATATGTTACAGGATGTTTCACATTAAATATTCCTATTGTTTTAAATACTATAGAAATAATATAATATTTAATTACTCAATTATCGCCATAAATTATTTAAAAAATGTATTTGTTAATACAAACAATTCAATATATTGATAATAGTATTGGTAACAATTCATAGAAAAAAATAACATAAGACATTTCCGGATTCTCATGTTAATATAAATTTATGAAATAATTTGAATTGGAATATGGAAGTGATATTCATTTATAAAAAATTGATGAAACACCCTGTAGATATTTGTAGCTATCGAGCGTGAAAGGGTTAAACAGTGTGAGATTGTAAGAAACTGATGAAAACTATAGATTACGAACAAGTATTAAACTACTACTACTACTAATACTACTACTACTAAACGAAAAGAAAGGTAAGCAGACTTCGATTTCGATAGGCCTTGGAGGTCATCGAAAAAGTGTAGGATGGTCTTCGGTTTGAATATAATCGGCCCAGTGTCCCCTACCTTTCTCGTCGTTGGAAGAGAAGTGGATCTCCAAGGAGGAAAGTCTTACAACAAGGGTGCTCATCCTCTTAACTTTTGAATGCTCGCGTTCATCGACCGTTGGCTGACTCCTCTCTTTTTCAGTTAAGAGTTCGAACGGCCTTTCCTTTTCTTCTTTCGTAACTAGTCCGTCTTTTTTTTGTGTATGTGTAGTAGTAATAGTAATAGTGACGTAAAGATACACTATTGATATCCCTTCGTGTCCGAGTTCAGTTCAATTATTACTTTCGATTATCGTTTCAAAATTTCATTTCGATTTATCATTGACAACATTTATTTTAGATTATCATCGTTAATATTATTTATACATGCAAATTTTAGTATAATATATGGACGTGTGTTGAAAGATATTAACCTAATTAAATTCAATTATTATTCTTTCGATTACCATTAAGATATTTTGTTGGATCTCTCTCATTTAGGTGTTATATAAAAAAAGAAAAATATTAATAAATTAAATATGTACTTTAAAAATATTATTAATTATTTATGTTATATATAACAAATTTTAGTATATAATGCATGGATACAAAAAAAAAATATTAACCGAATTAAATTAAATTATTACTTCCATTATTAAAATGTTATAAAATTACTTATACATCATTAAAATTATCACCAATCATTTGTTATTTAGCAAAATTTTAGTAAGTATAAATCAATCCACGAATATTAAAAAGAAACACTAATGCCATATTACACTTCCTTAAATAAAACATAAACAAAAAATATGTCTCATAAAAAAAAAATTATGCAAAATTTAAGTTATATATCAAATTTAATTTCAAATCACGTATGTTGAAAGAATATTAACGGTACGTTACAACCCCTTTATAAAATTTAAACAAAAATGTGATGATTTATAAGTAACATAAAAAAGATGAACAAATGAGATAAGTTAAACATCGAGTTTTAAGTGTAAATCAACATACATGGGTGTTAAAAAGGAATATTAACGGCATGTTACATCCCCCTTATGTAAAACCGCAGGATGTGATCTGTCACTCACCTGTCTTCTATGGTACTTGAACAGCAATAACACTATCTGCACATATACGTCCGGTCCTATCTGTTCTTTCTAATAAAAATGAAAGAGAGAAAATATCACGTAAACACATATATACATACACACATGCATGTATCTACGACACATACATATTATAAAAATAAAATGTAAGTAAGAAACATGATGCTTCTCTCTTTTGGTCGGACCCACGTGAACGTAGTTGACACGTAGTGAAGAAGGAAGAAAAGTAGGAGGAGGAGGAGGTGAAAAGGGGGAAGAGGTGAGGGAGAAGGAAGTGGAGGAGGATGAGCATCGAGTAGTAAACACGTATATACATATACATACATATACATAAATATATGCCAGTAAGTTTTCGTGTTAACCCCATGAGTATAGAGAAAGGTGCCCCACCGTCGTCGTTCAATATTAGAGAGGCGCTTCTTGACTTATGTACGAAAGATGGTGGTGGGCATCGAGTAGGGAGAAACGGGCCTCTGGTCCCGATCTGTCCTCAGTTCCTATGCGAGCTTCCATTCGATATCGTTCGGTCTGCGCGTCCGATTAATTTCTCATCTTTTATTCTTCTTTCTTTCTTTCTCTCTCTCTTTCTCTTTCTCTTTTTTTCTCTCTTTTTTTCACTTAAATTTATATTTTTTTCATTGTTCAATGTTATTCGTTCTACTTTAATTTCTTTTTATTTTCTTTTTCTATCACCATGTCATCGGCAACAAGTTAACATCCAACGTACGACCTTGAAGAAGGGCTGATCATTTAAAATAAGAAGATCAACGTGTATAGCCCACCTTCCCATTTGACAAGACTTATAGTCTTTTGTTTTTTGGATTAAAAACTCACTTTTACCGGATCATCATCATCATCATCATCATCATCATCATCATGAGGTCCTTCAAATTGGTAATTATAAGGAACTCCTCGTCTAGTTGTTAGCTCTCCAAGTATCTTCGCTAGAATCATAGGTAAAAGCTATTATTAGATGGAATTGTTATTCTACGAACGCTTCCACTTTCATCGTAATAAAGTGCATCGCACTTCGCAGCAGGTGGAAACGAGGAAAGTTCATTTCGTTTGTATTGTATTTCTGTTACTATACCGTAGTGGTATTTATTGACACGCTCGTATTTTCTCAACAATTCTCGACACGCTCTCCATTGTCGGCATTGAACCGCTTTGACGGTCAAGATCGAAATTTCATTTCTTTCAATCTCACATTATATATCCTTTCGTTTCTATTTTTATTTTAAATATTATTTTATTATTATTATTTGTCAGATATGTTTTTGTAGGATCAGGTAGCATCGTTATAAAATCAGGTGATTGCATAATTAGCTTATATTAAGAAAGCTAATCAGAGTTTTCTAGCGCTCATATCCGGGGGGATAAAAGGTGATTAACTCGGTTTAGCTATAAGGAGAACATGAACTGACTCGGGAATCATTTATCGAGGCAAAGACTAACTACCTACCAACGTACCTGTCCATTCGGTGTCGGTTGAATACAAATCGATCAGCCTTCTATGGGCTTACAGGATATCTTTTCTCGATAGGCTTGAATCAGGTCAGTCGGTTAATCACGCCGTCGTATAAACCGTTTCCGTGAAGAGGATGATTTTTCTTCAACGATACGATTTCTTTTCGATCAACTTTTATTTATATATTTGTATGTTTGTATATATGTAATTGTATATGTATTTAGGTAACATTCGATAATAATTAATTTTATAGGTAATAATCCTGGCGGCGATCATCTTCGTCACGAGTTATGCCAAAGAGGAGACTAACAAGAATCGCGACAAGAGACAACAGATACCTTATCATGTCAGAAGGGGTGGTAGACCACCACCTTATGCCGTTCAAATGGAACCGATCGTTCAATATTCGCAAAGAGATCCGCTCTATAATCCTTTGATAAATTCAAAGAACGATGACCTCGGTATATACGAAGAAAATCCATTGAGTTATTATCCATCAGAACCAGAACCAATTATTGAGATTATTATAAAGGAATCAAACGAAACCTTACCGACTCCTGTACCACCACCGACGCCACCACCGTCAAGACCAACTAAAGAACCAATACAAGTTTATTACGTAAAGTATGAAAAGAAAGGAGGCTATGGAGAGAAATCTCGAGTTGTCTACGATCCACCCGTACGTGCTTTGACACCGGTTGAAGAACACGAAGAAATCAAACCCAATCATCATAAGGAAGAACCTATCCAACCGGTAACACCATCGTCACCTCCAGAACCAACGACCACTTTGAGAGCCATCATTCGACCAGAAAGCGAGACTTATCATTCCGGTGGTAGTGGAATTCGTGTTACTTTTGGTACTGATAAATTACCGCCTAACAATCACAACAAACGTAATGATATTGAAGCACTGAATTCTACTCATGTTACCAAACCACATTCTCTTGGTTCTGTTGCACCTGGTACGCCTAAACGACAACATGGTCCTTATCAGCCTTTGCAACCAGTACAACAAAGAGTACCACCTGCATTCCCACAACAGAGAGTCGTTAATTCTTTTCAACAACCGTTATCTTTAATACCACAACAACAACAACAACAGCAACAACAGCAACAACATCAACAACAGCAGCAACAGCATCAACAGCCACAACAACAATTAAAATTTATACCGCAACGACCACAACAATTTCCACCAGCTTTATCTGTGAGAAATCAATTACCGCAAAGACCACAGCAACCATCTTTGCCAATTCAGGGTTTGCCCGATTTATCTCAACGACCGCCGACTACCGCTTTCGGACCTCCTCATCGTATAAGTATAAATCATCCTCAACAACCTGGACTTCCACCAACGCTCTCAGTTTCTCATCAAAGCGTGCAAATACAAAATCAACCGCTTGGACCTATTCAACCTAATTTTAATGGAGAAAGGAAACTACCTCAGTCTCCACAGCCACCGCAACAACAACAGCCACAACCAACAGTATTTTCGCAACAAGAACAAGAAAAACAACGATATCACGAACAACGACGTCAGCAAGAGGCATTGAAACAACGCGAACATCAACGACAACGTGAACAACAAAGGCTTCATGAACATCGTAGACTCGTTGAATTACAACGACAGCTCGATCAACAGAGACAAATAGAACAGCAAAGACAGGTTGAACAACAGAGACAAGTGGAACAGCAAAGATTGGCGGATCAGCAACGAATTGTTGAACAACAAAGATTCGCGGAACAACAAAGATTGACGGAACAACAGAGATTGGCGGAAGAACAGAGATTAGTTGAGCAACAGAGATTAGCTGCTGAACAACAAAGATTACAGGAACGACAAAGATTACACGAACAGCATCGAATTCAGGAACAAAGAAGACGCAAACAAGAACACGAACAGAGACTCTTGCAAGAACAACAATACCGTACATCTTTGAAATACAATCAGGCTGTACCTCCGCAAGGTGGTATTCCGGGTCAACTTCAATTACCTATTCAAAAACCAGAAGGAGAAATCTTTAAAGCCGTGCCAAAGTTGGAACAACATTATGCGATCCGAGAGAATCCATTACACCCAGGCCCATTCCCACCAAATCCAGTACAATTATCATCCTTTCCCGAAAGTTCGTTGAATCAATTTCAAACGACGCATCAGTTAAACACCTTACAGGATTCCCGACAAAACTTGGGAGGTCAATCGAATCGAATTTTAAACGACGACATACCACGACAAATTCAACAAATAGAAAACCAGCAAATCTCCTCGAGTCATCGACATTTAACATTTAACACCGACTCGTTGGGACAGACGCAACTTACGTTGACACCATCTATAAGCACGCAACAACAGCATCGTCAAAGAGAACAACAATCATTCTGGGAACGTTCGCCATCCCAAAACAATGACATACAAAAATCCCAAACAATTTATGCAACACCCGTTAGTATCCCAACAGAATTTGGATCGTCAACCGGTAGAACGTCGTTCAGAAACAGTCCAACATATTCCACAAGTACGACCACAACTACCACAACAACAACGACCACAACCACTACGACCGAAGCACCGACCACGACGACAGTCTCACCGAAAAACGAAGCCAAGATCAAGGAGAACATTGCTAATTTACCTGATGAAGTACCAGACGATATAAGGGAACAACTTTTAAGTTCCGGTATTTTGGGTAACGCTGACATACAAATACTCGATTACGACAAGGTCGGTGGCATACCAATCGAGAAATTACCGCCCGAGGCTTTGGCAAATTTCTACGGTGCTGGAGGTGGTGCGGCGGTAGCTGCGAGTGAGCCAATACCATCGATTATTAAAAAACCGGATAACGTTCCACTGTCGAATAAAGAAGACAGCGTAGCTTCCGGTTCATCCGAGAGCGCGAGTACGGTAACGAAAGACGATGATCAACCAAATAAGGAGAAAATGATGGAGAGCACAATCATGGGTAGAACCAAGTTCGAACAGGCCACTTTGAGGCCAGGTGGAGTTGAGATGAAAGTAGTACGTTTCGATCCAAGTACGGAGCAAGGCCGAGCAGTGGCCGAGCAACATATAAGACCAGACGCGACAAGACTCGAACCGGTAACAGTAGGTCCGAAAAATCACGACCAATACAATCGTTATTTACCGCTCAAAGTAAGCGGTGCTTCGTTCCCTATACCGAATGTCCCTGACCTAGAAGGTCGTAAGATAACTAGCGTGGTCGTACTTGCCCCAGTTGATTATCGTTTTCAAGAAAAGGAAAAGGGACTCGAAACCAGAGAAGATAGAAAGATCGATGATATTCAAGCAGTCAAATTTGTAGCCGGTGAAACACTCAAACAACTCGTTAAAAAACCTACCGCCGATAATTATCAAAAATGGTTAGAACAGGAAAGTCGTACTGAACCTCAGAGACAATCGGTTGTATTATTAATCACCATGTAAGTTGGAATATAACTTAAAGGATATTATTTGATTATTTTTTCATTTTCAATTTATCTTATTTTATTTTTCAGGCCTTCCAGTGATCAAAGTAAAAACGATAAGGAAATATTCATGTACGATGTCAATTCAAAATCGGTCAGCAAAATGTCGGGGGATTTGTCAACGGCCTTTGTCGATGCCGCTGAAAGTAACACGGACGGCAGCGATGACTTTTCTGCATTTTAAATTGTCAACTGTGAACTCTTCTCTCACTCTCTCACTCTCTCTCTAATCCATCTCACTGTCTAACGTCTTTGATTAGAATCTAATCTCTAAGTAGAATAGATTAGTAATATCGACAATCAAGATTTGTTAATATTATTTGTATACCTCCATACAGTTTTGATATTAATGTTCTTTTCATTCTCAACACGTACATACTTACATATGTGTATCGTCAATAACTTATGTATATGTACATGTACATACATATATAAAGAACGTTCGAACTATCGAATCGAGGATGATGATTTCATGCGGATAACGAAGCAAAAGCGAAAGTCCTGTAAGCTGGAAATAGAAAACGTTCTCGGAAAGTTACACGTGAGGAATAGCACATACACATACACATACACACACACACACACACACACGGCACCTAGCAACGAGGATTTCTAGCAATTTCTAGGACGACCGGTATTGCCGGTTTCAAGAAATCATTCTTATTTAGTTAAAAAAAAAAAAAATACAAAACAAAAACTCTAACAAAAAATAAAATACGCAGGATACGTTTGACGGATTTGAAAAATGAACACAATGATGACTCGAGGATAACGAGAGATACTTCTTGTAGATATATTAACGATGTATGATTATGTATATATAATGCAGATCCTTTTTTTACATTTTTTATACGAAATAAAATGCAATCATTTTGTACGAGGATGTGTTTGAACTCTCTCCTATTTAAATTCGACGAAATAATCGAACGAAAGTAACATCTTCTCACAATCCTCATTCCCCATCCACAATCTTCCCTGAAGGTTCCTTTCTTTAAATATCAGTGAATGGATTCACTTTAAATTCTATGAAATAGCGTAGATATATTGCAAGCAATTCACTTCCATTTTCTACGTGCCACACATTTCATTTTGTGTGGTGAACTTGACGAATTCATGAAAATTATTACATTTGTTTAACTTTTATCGGTTATATGATTTTTATATAATTGATTAAAAATATTTATGATGACAATAGTAATAATAATAATAATAATAATAATAATAATAATAATAATAATATGATTAATAGAATAATAGTGAATTTCTTGCATTTTTTGAAAACGTTACTACGTTAATCAAATAACATGAATTTCTATATATTTCTAATAATAAAAACTCTATATAGTAATCTATGAAAAAGATTATCTTAAATCGGAGAATATAAAATAATTTAACGTGGATTTTTTTTTTATAACTGCTTCTACATTTAATGTGATCGTCATACACATGTGAAAACTCTAATTGTTACATGTACATAGTGCACGTCGTTATAAAAGAAAGCAATTACATATAATGTAATATATATATTTCATCCTAAACTTTTTTAAAAGATCTTCGAGAGGGTTTTTAGTAAGACCAACGGAGAAACGAAACAAATGAATTTTTGTCAAGAAATAGAAAATGATAGAGATAGGGTATATTATATAAATAAAATTTATAAAAATAAAAGGATAGATTCTTTTAATTATAAATCGGCCTAACGGTAAATTGTTTAATGCCAAAATTATTTCTCATTTTTATTAATTCCTTTTTTTTTCAAATATATAATTCGATCTCATCGGTTTTTTTTATTTCTTTTTTAAAATCCGTTTCTCCGTGTTTGCCTATTTAAAATTGATTCTCACTTTGTACGTACCAAAATATTTAAGAAAAATTAATCGTTAATAAATATTTCAAATTTCGATATAGTATATCCGTATATATAGGTAAATACTTATTTATGTGTGTATGTGTACATATACATATATAAATAAATATATTAACCCTTTGCACTCGAGAAAAGACACTCAGTCGCCATGACGTTTTATACGATAAATCGAGTGCCTATTTCTTTTTCCTTCTTCCTTCTTCTTATTATTATTAATATTATTATTATTACTATTATTATTATTATTGTTAGTATTATTATTATTTAAAAGTAGCTGTAAGAAACTTGCTTAATATTCGTAATATTCTCTAGAGTTAATTTACTAGTTTACCCTAGTGAAAAAATCGTCGAGAGCAAATGGTTAATATTTTTTCAATATGTCGGCATCGATAATCGATAATTGAATATTAGAATTCTATTTAATTATATATATATATTTTTCTCAATTTCGAAATATACTTGATAATAAGAAGAAAAGGTTTTTGTTTGTGTGTATTTTTTTTATCGTGTTATATAAATTCTACCACCCCTAATATTTTCCCCCTTCTATAACTAAGAATACGATTAATAATAACAATAATAATAATAATGAATAATGAATAATGAATAATAATAATAATATAGTAATAATAAATTCTAACGATAAGTATATTTTGCTTGATACATGAATAATTTTTATTGGTTAGCACGAAACAAATAGTGAGCGCCGTGCACGTACAAACGCGCGCGCGCGTGCGCGCTTCCCCTTGTGTTTCTCTGTGTGTGTATATATGAAAAAGTGTGTATTTGTTTGTATTTTTTTTTTCTTTCTCTACAATAATATGTGTACACGTGTACGCGCGTGTGTGTATGTGTATCATCTTTTTTTTTTCTTTTTTCTTTCTTATATATTGTTACTATCTTTTTTTCTCGATAAAATCATAAAACAAAATGCAAGAACTGGTACTGGATATACAAAAAAAAACCCTTTCGCTCCGGAATAGTCGAGACGAAAATATAATCGCTGGATACGGAGTTTTTTTTTTTCGTATTTAATCGAGTATTTTTCGGGAACGTATATATACGCTCTTCGTACATTAATGGGTCATTCTTCGAGAGCGTATATATATGTCCATCGGAGCGAAAGAAATAATTAAATTATAACTTCGTTCATTATCGTAATTAACTTCTTCGTCATCGATTATTATATTATATTCATCATGATTATAAACAAACGAATAAAAATTATTATTGTTACAACGTATATATATATACATACATATATATATATACGTATATATATGTGTGTGTATATATAGTGTAAAAAAAAAAAGAACAGAAAAAAAAGAAAAAAGAGAGAGAGACGCAATGTTTATCCGTAAATATAAATGGTTGGTTTTCATTTTTCTTTTTTTTTTGTTCTTTTACTAACGGTTTGTCGAGACGCATTTAAACGATATGATTTTTTTTTTTGAAATTTCAACACGCAAAATGACGTCTGGTTTTTTTAAGCTCTAATTTGACATTTTCTGTCATACAGTCTCTTTTGGTTTTTAGTATTTATTTTAGTTTTTCTTTTTTTTCTTATTTTTTTTCCTTTTTTCTCTTAAGACAGAATATTTGTTTTGACTTATTTATATTTCTTCGTTTTCATTTTCGTTTTCGTTTTCAATATTTCTTTTCATTTTCATTTGGTTTTTTTTTCTCTCTTAAAAATCACAAAAATTAAAGCTCTTGTATACATTATACGCATTGTAATCGTTTTTTTCTTCTTTTTTTTTTTTTTTAAATAAACGGAATAATCATTTTTCTTAAAGCTTATTATTAGATTTTTGTTAATATTGGGATCGCGGAATTATAATCGTATTTGCCCGATTAATTTTATATACATTGAGTCACAGGAATATTGGTATTATCACTGTCAATTTAAAGCAACCAATATTTTCATTTAACACAATATTGCAAAACTCGCATACACTGAAACATTTTAAAATTATTAAACTCTTTATAATTAATATAAAGTTTATTCCAAAAGAATATTTCAATTAAAGAGAAGTAAGAAAATTGGTCTCACAAAATATAAATACGCCTAGTCGTCTCAAAAGCATTGCAAGATGCTAAGAAGGACCAACCAAGTACTACTTAGAAAAATAATAATTGTATTTTTATTATATCTTACACGTAGGTACAAATACTCTTGTGAAACCAATTTGTTATCATTTAGGTAAAGTTATATTTCTCTAATAAAATATTCTTTTACAATAAAATTAATATTAATTTGCAAATTTAATAATTTCAAAATATGTTTATGTGTATAGCAAATTTGAATCTTCACATTATATATATGTATATATATACATATATATAGTAAATATCAATTACTTCAAATTTACAGTCGTAGGTAGTACAACTACTCCTGTAACCCACTATATATAAATATATATATATATATACACATATATTCTTATTTAAATATTAATATATAAAAATGTTGATATACCAAAGGAAATACTAGATTTTATTTTATTATAATCATTCGATCGAATTTTCTTTGGATGAAATGCAAATGAAAACAAAACAAAAAAATACAAAATGAACGAGCTTTACGTATACTAAATAAATTAATAATTTATAAAGTGACGATATTTATGGGATCATTTTTTAAATTACAAAAATAAAAGAAAAAATGAAAGATATATTACTATTAGAATGAAATTTTGTTTCTGCATGAAAATTCGATCGAATATCTTTAAAACACATACAAATACATATATATATATATAGAAAAAGAGAGAAAAAGAGAGAGAGAGAGAGAACGAGTAAAACGCATTAAATTCGGGCAAAATAAGATTATTGCAATTTAGATAGAAACAAAATTTGTCGGATACTTTTCAAAATACAATATAATCGTTCGTGTTACACACGTATCATTTGTTTGTTTGTTTTTTTTTTTTAATATATACATACACATGCATACATACCACATTGGTATGTAATGCGCGCACGTTTTTTTTTAACGCGTAAATAATCTAAAGAACGCGGTCATATGTGCGCGCGCGCGCGCCAACTACACATACACTCACACAAAGAACACGTCCGAATGCAAAATTGCTTAAATACTACATAAACATTTCAATATTTCCATTTCTATAGACTTTTTTCAAACATCATATTTTTTCTTTTTGCACTTTAACATTAAAATAATTTCATTTGAGAGAACTAATAATAAGATTTAACAAAGATATTGAACACAAACATTACCTATGCTAGGAGCGCAATTAGACATGCATTTAATTATAAATAACATGTAAATAGCAAAATTTTATATATATATATATTTTTATATATATATTCTTCTATTTATTTATTTATATATATATATTTTGTAGATAAAAACTTCTATCAGCAATTCACTTATTTATTTATAATTAAATGATAAATTTGAATTGTATACTGCAACAATAATAATCTGATTTGTGCCTAAGTTAGCGAAGAATAAGAAGAAAGAAAGAAAATAAAAACAAAATTAAGAAATGAAATTGTCTATTAAATAAATTTACGATCAAAGAAAATATTATTTCATAAACTTTCACATAATTTAAAAAATAAAACATACAATTTAAATCAATAATAAATTCTGACAACTATTCAACAATGATATAGTATCCAATTGCAAAACTAAAAAATAAATATTGCACTTTAATTGAACATTTGCGATACTAAAAATATTTATCGTTATTAAATGTATTAAATCTGCGGTTTGCATTAGCAGAGATTACAGCATACGTACGTATAAGCTTAAATAACTATAAGATACTAATATGTGTGATGAATTGTCTACAATATACACGTTTAAATGTACATTACACATTGTTAATTAGAAGTCACATTGAATTTGCACTAATATTATAATATTTAGAATCAAATATTAATACATTAATGCAAATCGATGCACATTTATAAATTACAAATGAATGAAAAAGAGACTTTAATCCGTTTATACCACCAAAAAGAAGCATACGTGAAAGTAAGAGATTAATTATCTTAAAATCGTATGTTACACGTATAATATTCGTGTGCAGTACTTTATCTTTTAAACGTAAAACAGAAATTCTGATATCTCTTTAATTAAATAATATGAACAAAAAAAATTAAAGAATCGTAAATATTCATTGTATTTTTTGTAACTTAATAAAATCAATTTGCTTTATTTTAAAAAACTATTGCGCATGGACGCATATACTCAAATACGCCTACACATCGTACATTTTAAAATAATAGTTTCCACTAAGCGCACTTTTAAATAATCTTCCAAAGATTCCTATTTTTAAACCATTATTATAGATATTTCAATATACATATATAATTTTTAAAGTTTTGAAAAACAAAGATAACGAAAGTAGAATCTCATACCTTCACGTTTAATAATTAAAATTTATACTCTCAATGTAATATTTATAATCAATATAAAAGAAAAAAAAACGCGCGGGCTGCAAAAAGAAACCAAATCGTGTTCAGCCGTAATAAATTGCACGAATAATTTATCTGTAACTTTGACATTCATTTCAAATACATAAACACAAGTCAATACTGCTTCATATATAAAGATGGCTTACTCTATCTGTTTTTTTGCATTAAAAGTTCCTCTCTTGTTTTCTTTGTGTTTATATATATATATATATATATATAAAACCAATCCGATAAGAAATCGTCGCTAACGGCATTCAACGTTCATTGCCTCTTTTCATCATATATGGATGTACAAATGAATACATTCTATTTTAAATTCCCCCAATAGACTAGTGTTTTTTTACAAGCAACCTTGCATCCGGAGTTAAATATCTATTATTTGGATTAATTATAATATGTATATAAACATGTAATAATACAACATCTCTTGTCATAAAAAATCGTAAGCCTTAGTCTTGATTCGAACAAGGTCATTTGTAATTACAGAATGAATCATTTTCATCACCGATAAATAAAGAAATCTATTCCTAATAATTAGTAAAAGATATAATTGGATTAGCCCCCATATAGATATATGCTTTGCTACATAAGAAAAGGCAGTTAAAATACTACACAATTACAAAGATAAAATAGAATGAAAGATACAAAAAAAGAAATAACCATTTTCCATAGTTTTCGAAAAAAAAAAAGAAAACAAAAATAATAATAATAATAATAACAATAATAATAATAATAATAGTAATAATAATAGTAATAATAAAGGAACAGATTTCTTATATTTATATCTGCATCAAATTTGTTTATACTTTAAGAGTAGCTTTCGGAGACCAGTGATGAAAACGGGTTGGGCCAGCGGGATAAGAAGTAGGAATCCATTTGTTTCCCCGATGGCCCATGAAGGGAGGTGGAGATGGGCCACTCAAAAAAGGAGGTGGCACGATATTATACCACGGATGAGTAATTGTATGGGGTCCATAACCCATGCCAAAGGAGTGACCAAACCAAGTACGATTTCTGTTAACATGGAGTCTGGGACTGTTCAAATTGCGCTTCCTACCTGTACCAGTACTGTTATGATGTTGATTTTGATTCGCAGAGCTCAAAGGTTTAACTTCATGTTGTTCTTCCATAGTAGGAACTAATGGGGTTTTCTGTAAAATATTTTATATGCAATTATTTCTTTATCTACATCAAAAATAACATATAAATATCTAAATGTATAATTCTAGTATTTACCAGCATTTTTGTTTGCCTCTCGGATTGTTTATTTTCTTTTTCTGCTTGATGATTTTTTTGAAAAATTGGTACGGTATTTTCTTTATCATCGAATGATGCCAATGTGCAATATGAACCCTTACTTTCTCCAAAACGACAACAAACTTCGTTAGGATCAACCCAAAGCGTCAGCTCTACTGGGAGAGACAAATCTTCGTACTTAACTCCGGCAGCATTAGCCGCACTCTCCAATGTTGCATCCCTTCTATTATGCCCATTAACACGTATGCAACGATAACCTTGACCTTTGAATGGCTTATCCGGAAACCAATGATTTTTAAAACGTTCCGTCAACAATTCAACTAAATGTTGCTTGAAACATTCCAATTGATCGGGACTAAATTTTTCGTTTTTTTCTATCAGCTGTACTAAGAACAGTACTGCTGCTGTAATTTCGTTGCGCATGATACCAATATTGAGTAATAAACTTATAAATTGCAGACTTGTTCCTCTTCTGATAGGTTGAGACAAGATTTTTGTAAACTAAAGTATCATTCAAGAAAACCGATATGGAGTACATAGAGCCCTTTTGCGACGTTACAACGTTTGAATGTTTCAAGATCTATGTTTCCTTTTTTGTTATAATTATAAACACCTTCACTGTTTTTCTTTTCCTTGCATTTAAATTTTTTTAAGGTTGACCTGAAAATAAACACAAATAACTTACATTAGTATCGTACTCTTTGATGTCCCTTTTCTTTCAATATCTCTAATTCTTGCATCATATACAAATGAGGTCATAGTAGTAAAGTATTTCTTCAACTTAAATAAACATTCAAATATACTATCAAACAAATATATTAATGCAATAAAAAGATTATTCTAATAATGAATATTCATACAAATCAAAATTATCTTAATTACGCTGTTAAATCTATCTTACAGATAAACGTCAACTAATATTAGATATTATTAACATATCTCAAGTGCACTTATAATTAGATTCACAATATTAATAATATAGAAGTAAATCTGGATTAAGATTAACAACACATTCAAAGCGAACTACATAACAATATGTTATGCATACAACAGTTGGACTATGATATTTCGTTTAAAAGGTTAGGAATATTTCGTAAATAAATAGGAGAAAAAAATATTTATAATCAAGATATATAATAATAATAATTATAAGTTTCTATGTGTTATAATCGTAATTTCTACATACGAATAGCCTACGTTTGATAAAAATTGAGAAAAGTTTAGTTTTTTTTCCAACCAACGAGCAATTTATGCCAGCTCATTCTTATGCCAAGGGAAACGTGTGGCAAGCAGCAGATATATGTATTTCTAACATCACTATTTTCAAACTTCTCAAATAAACGATTAATATTCGATACTAATCACTATTCATGTCTGACACGTTTGAATAACACACTTATACTTATTATTATTATAATTATAATGATGATAATGGTAATATTAAATTAATCTTACGGATTAAATAAGGAATAAAAGCCCGTATTTCTTGCTAAACTACTACGTCCTCTCCCTCTTTAAATAAACGTACTCGACCCAACACGTGTTACGTTGCATTAACCATAAACCATACAAACATAGATTTGACATCTGTCATAAATCTATTGACAAATATTATATTCATTTAATTATCAACAAAGTATCATTTTCTATTATTATTATCTTATTTTATTTTTAAGCATAAATAAATCTATTTTTTTATTATTATTATTATTATTATTGTTATTATTATTATTTTATTTTTAAATATTTTATATATTTATATTTAATTAAGAAATATTACTTTACATATAAAAGTTGAAAACAATTGGAATAAATATGAATGCCTAAATTAGTCAGTTTTAAATAAAAATACAAAATTAATGTATATGTGAATAATTAAAATTTCGTTTAACAACATTTAAACTATAATTATTAATTTAGAATTATTTAAACGATTTCATTTTATTTTAATCGTCTAAAGAATTGATCAATTTATTTTGAAAAAATAAGAATTTAACAAAAAAAAAAAAAGATAATTATATATATTCCAAAATTTAAGTAGAAATAAAACAAAATAAAAATATCCGAAGTCAACAAACATTGAACGCGGCATAGTTTGAGAAGTCCAAACACGTGACTACAATGTAATCTTAAAAAATAAATAAATCAAATGCAAATTATACACGCTATTATATTTGTCGTGTAATAGTAACAACAGTCTTGGTAATTAATTACATCATATATATTCGAACATCAACATCAATATATTCTTAATCTTTGTTTTGTTACAATTATTTTTTACTAATTTAACGATAAAGATAATATATATAAAAAGAAATGAAAAAATAATAATATAAGTTATAAAATCATAAGTTAGATTAAGATGGTTAACCTAGAAGATATTAGTCGTCAGCTTTTGAAATCATCAAAAAATTTATCGAGTTGGAACTTTCCACTTTCAGAAGTAAGTATAAGTTTAGGATTAATCACTAATAGATTTATTTCAAATGATCCATTACAAATTGTATTATTACTATGTTCCAGATTCTAACAGAATATTATTCTTTACTGGAAGGAAATTGTGATGTTAATTTTGGAGAAGCTGCATTAATCCTTCAAAATTCTGTTAATATTTACACGCACAGAGTTGAACGTCTTCTCAATGAAACTGCAAATTTAAATGAAACTTTTATTGATTATGAGTATGTATTTTTATTAAAAATTACTATACTGGCGATAGTAAAAAAAAAAAAAGAATAGATAATAAACTTTGGTTTTATAGTTTGGAGAAAGATGCTAATGCAAATGAAAGTTCTCAACGCAATACAAAAACTTTGAATAAAAATTCAATCAATTTTGATGATTTTAAATTATGCAATTTGTCGGATAACATTGGAAAAAATATTAATACAAAGAATAAATTTAACATTGAAAAACCAGTGAAATTGTTAACACGACGATTTGTTCAATTGGAAAATGTCATTGAAAATCCTGTGGCTAATGCGATAGAAATAATTGATATTCATGGGGATATTATAGGGAAAAAATATGATTTCAGGTATATTAATACAGTAACAGTATATTAATCGTTTATTTATATGTTTTTAATGATGAATTTATATATTTAGATGTAATCAATATTTGAGTATGAACGGTCTACTGATAGATGAACCTACTCCGGATGGTAAATTTATACTCTTTATTATCTTAAGAGAAAGTAATTAAATATTTATTGTAATTAATTTGTTTTTAGATTTTAAAATAATGGACAATGATAATTCTGCTACTTCGGGATATTGTTCGAATACGTCGATATTTGATAGCTCTTATAGTTCTAATAATCCAATTGATACAACCAATTTAACCACTGATAATAACACAGAAACTTTAATAAATTATTCTTCATCACCAGTAGAAGAACTTGCTGATTGTTCAGTCAATATGGATGACTTTAATGAAACAAACGATACAATTTATGAAAAAGAAGAAACTACAAATATTGCTGAGAAAAAAGAATCGCAGGATAATTCTAAAACTAATAAAGAATTATTTAATAATTGTGATACTAATATGAATAACACGGACAATGTGTGCAATATTTCTAATAAAATTCAATCTTCTAACGAAAGGTATAAATAATTTTTATGAAAATTTTTAGAGTTAAAATGTAAAGTGTACAAAATTATAATAATATCATATATAATCCTTTTTATTTGAAAACAAATACAATTTTAGAGTAAAAGAAATAAAAATTCCAATTAATATCAAGAAAACTTTTAATCCAAAAATGTGGGAACCAATATCCCTTACACATAATATTTCAATAAAAAAGAAACGTATTGATCTACTAAATTCAACCTCTTCGATAATTTTGAAGACTGAACGTGTAAGTTTAATATCAATCTGATTTAACTATTATATTATTACTCTATAAATTTATAAAAACTAATTTCTATTTTTACATTTATAGAAAAAAAAGAAAATGATCTCACAAATGCACAAAAACGAAGGCGTGGTAAATTTTCTTTTGAAAGAATCTAAAATGTCGCAAGACAAATATTCTACACAGAGATCCAAAAAACAATTACTTCCACAATTCAGATCAGGCAAGAAATTTATATTATTAATTTTTTTTTTTTTTTTTAATTACGATGATGGTTATTTAAGTAATTACTATTGATTTTTGTAGAAGAAGTTGATGAAATACAAAAGGTTTTCAAGGATTGTTTCAAAAATACAGAAAGCTTAAATTCTTTCGATGATCAAGTAATAAACTCAACAACGAATGATTTAAGAATGAGAAAGGATTCTATCGAAGATGATTTTTTATCGGATGATACATTTTATGAAGATTCTGGTATAGTAACATATACGTCGAGTTTACCCGATTGCAATATCAGTCAAATTTCTTCAACTGATTTAAGAGTTTCGAGAGTGGATAACATTACCTCCCAAATTGATTTGCAACTTTCTTTACCAAATTATGAAAGACTGATTGAAGATGAAATGAAAGAATTATTTGAACATTCGGATGTTAAGACTGAACTTGATCATAAAATAATGAAATGGCATCAATCGATGCAATTGAAACTTGCCGAAGTCGAACAAAGGCCAATGTTTTGTATACAAAACTATGCATCTCAAATAATGAAAAAGTTGAACGATAAAATTCAGACTAATAAAAATCAGAACATCTCTTTCGATGATATTGTTAAAGACGAACAAAGATATGACACAGCTAGATATTTTCTGGCATTATTACAATTGGTATGTATAGTAAATTAAATTAAAAGAAAGCATAAAAATATAAACTTTTAATAATGAATAATTTCTTTGTAGGCCAATACTTACAACGTGGATTTAAAAAAGAACAAAACTATTGACGAACGTATAGAAATCGTATTACTCGATAAGAGTAGTAAAAATGCTTCAAATTAAATTAAAAAATATCTAAAAAGATTTACTAATCAGATGTTAACCAAAGATATAAACCAGTGCTGTTAGGTTTAATAATAATATTAATATAAAATAAGAAACTTTTTGTGTATAAATAATATAATAGAAAAGAAATATTTTTCATAGAGTTATTTTTACACTTAACTTACAAAACTAATGAATTGTAAAAATGAATGGTAATTATTTCTATATAAGTTTTTTCTAATTAATATAATAATATTATGAAATGTTGGATCATAAACAAAACAATATCTAATTGTAAGAAGTATTTTCTTATCCTGTATAATAATCTAATGTTAACTATGGTGTTAACGAATATGTACTGTGATGTAAATAAGATATCGTATGTAGACGCGTGACCTTAAGAATGATAAAAAAAGGAATAATCATAATCAGCTAGTGTTACATTTAAAGTTTACATATCAATTGTATATAGCGTATTACCTTACAATTGATTACAATGTTTTGAAGTGCACGCGCCAGTAAATATTTGTACCCTTACGCAACGACAGGTGGCGATAACCTCGAAAAAATACAACGGTGATCATTCGTGGTTGTGTATGTCTTCTTGTAAGATCAACCGGAGTACACAATCTAGAGAACATGTATCCATTGTTCTCGGATAATACTTTGTGATATGTAATAATTGTCCCTTAAAGTGCCTATTATTGTTATATTTATTGTTATTTAATATTTATAATAATATAATGTTTTTATTTAAAAACTAAATTATTAAAATTTAACATTATTTATCTTGTTTGTTAATTATTGACAAAATTCAATTGAAATGTGTTGACCTAGAAATATTTAGATTTCATTTATTCAAATATGTCGAATATTTAATGAAGAGGACTTAATGTTCTTCGACCATCGATGGTAAATACTTTCATAATTTACATCATACAAGATAACAATGACTAATGAGTTCCTGCGTTATTATAGATTGTTATTGTAATACGTTTTCCGTATCAGTTTGGTTGAAATATTTTCAACCAAGATCTAATCTTACTCAATATAAATTTGACAATATTGTTAACAGTATAGAAATATTGATTTGCATAATTAAATAACGTGTTAAGAGGATATTAAATAATATAGAGAGAGTAGTATACGTTCTTGGAAAAATATTAGTAATGCATTTAATCAGCTTATCTTTTAAATCATATGGTTTTATTAATATTTGTATGAGATATTGCGTATGTGTAATTAATGAGATTTCCTTTTATTAATCGTAATTTAATTAATTAATGCTTTTATTATAACATATAATCTTATATTTATGTGCAGGATCCTGTTTGTGCTATAAATATTAGCAATGCATCTACTCACTCATATCAACCATCATGTATATCTGTTTTAAGGATATAAGAAACCTTATTTTTTATGCTTGATTATGCATTTTTGTTGTTACCGTTGTTATTTGAATGTAATGGTAAATAATTTTATTTGCCGTTTAAAATAATGTCATTCTTTTGTTTTCCTTATACGCAATTTTAAATAACATTTAAATATTTGTTAGGATATTTCGTGACAGTGCCATCAAATACGAATGATTAAAGGAATTTTTTACAATAATACAAACTTACGAAATGGATAGTTCTGAATATGAGATGGTCAGAAATATGACACTTTTATTCTTCTTTGAACGTTTAATGGACAAAGGTGGACCACGAACGCTACATGATTTAAGTTGTCAATTTGGAGCTAAAGGATTTACTAAGGAAATGCGTCAAATAGCTGGTGGTTCTCAAAGTGGCCTTAAAAAATTTTTATCTCAGCATCCATCTCTATTTATTATTAATGGTGATTACGTTACTGTTAATACTTTTCAATCTATAATTGAGGAAGACAATGGATCCAAATTAAGCGGAACTCGTGATTATGCAAAAGAAGCGGTAGAATATTTTTCTAATAAATTGATGCAGTATGGAGTAGGAACTGAGGTACCGATAACTAGCCTACTTGGACATCGTTCTCAAGCATCTCCAGAAGTAAGACATATTTCTGGTCAACGTTATAAAGAATTTAGAGATTTTCTTTTGAAGTATCCTAGTACCTTTGTAGTTACGGAAGATAATGTAATGTTAAAACAATATGAAGGAATGAAAGTAAAATTATTTGTTGAACTGGAACCCGATACACCTATCGATCCAGAAATTACCGCTAAATTGTTACAATTTTTGGCTCAATGTATAGAAGAGAAAGGTCCAATTTTTATAGATCAGTTATTTAATTTGGTTAATGAAAAATTTTGTCCTGGAAATTGGACGTCGATATTTAAAACAGTAAGAGATTTATCAACGTTTATAAAAATGTTTCCCGATACGTTTCACGTTCAAAGCAATCTTGTAACATTGTTAGAACGTGGAAAATCTTCAACGATGGAAACAGAAACAAAAAATAAATCTATACAATTGACACGAAATCGAGGTAATAATGTTAATCGAGTAAATGCAGTACAACCAATGACACAATCGAGTACTACGCAAACAGTAAATACAGAAAATGTTGTATGTAATAATAACATCAACAACAACATTGAGAATAATACACCACAAAATGCATCTCCTACACCTGTCGAATCTAACAATAACTGCCCTTTAGTAAGTTTACAGCAACAAACGCTTAAACAAAGAATAAATACCCTTGTAATGAAGACGTTAGCCGATAACACAGATAAAGATCGCAGTTTACAAAGTATTCAAAAAGGTGACGCGTGGAAATTAAAAGTATTACAACAAACGAGAGTAATTGTAAACACTAAAGAAAGTTTACAGATCGTAGAGGATATAATCAATCCTCGGAAAGCTCGTGCTGATAATAATGTTATTTCCTTTGATTGTGAAGGAATTAATTTAGGTGCTAAAGGACAATTAACTCTTATACAAATTGGAACTATGACTGGACAAGCTTATGTCTTTGATTTATTTACATGTCCAACACTCATGCAAGCTGGTGGACTCCAAAAACTTTTAGAAAGTGACAAGGTTATCAAGGTGAGTTTATTGAAACAATTTATATTTTATATAAATACTGAAAAAAGATTTTTTATAAAATTAATGTATTTTCTTAGGTGATACATGACTGTAAAAATGATAGCGTTAATTTATATAATCAATTTAATGTAACGCTGAATAATGTGTTTGATACACAGGTATGTAAATATAATTGGATAACAGGTATGTAAAAATAATTTATATATATATATATACATATATATATTTGATTATTAAAATAATTTATATGTTTATATAGGCTGCACATGCTGTAATTCAATTCCAAGAGACAGGAAAACCGGTATACAAAGTGAAAAATGTCAATTTAAATATCTTATGCGATCATTATGGAGCACAATCCAATCCTTTGAAGGAACAATTAAAAAATATTTATCGTAAGGACCAAAGATACTGGTCTCGTCGGCCTATGACTAGAGATATGTTGATTTATGCTAGTAGTGATGTTCTCAGTCTTGTACCTCGTGTATATCTTTCTACGTCGAGGTAAATTATGCATTTATTATGATTGCAAGAGTTAAGAGAAAAATTAATTTCTTGTTTATATTATTTTCTAGGTTGATCAAGCCAGAGTTTCAAAGTTTGTTTAAAGAATTATGTGAAGAACAAGTTCTAATGCATATTAAACCATTAGAAGTAAAGGCTCGTAAAAAACAAAGAAAAGTAGAGACTGAAGTAGCAGATTTAAAAAGAAAAATGGAAGAGGCAACGTATAAAAACATAGTATTGAGTAACCGAGAAATTCGTCTTCTTCGTTACTTAGACCTTACAGAGGAAGAAAAGGAGAAATTAAAGGGTAATTACAAGGTTGCTAAGAAATTAGAAAAATTAGAAAATATGGGTCAAGAAAAAGGTGATAGTAGCGATGAAGATGATGAAGATAAAATGGAGGATACGGATTATCATAGCATGGAGAGTTATACTTCGGAGAATTCGCATTCTGGTATATTTTATAATATTGAAATAACAAAAGTTTGCATTGCGTAAACTGTGTAAATACAGCTGCGTTACATTCAATGTTTTCTATCCGTCAGATGATTAAATAATGATTGACGTTGTAGGTGGAATATTGTCACCGAGAAATTCCGAGACTCCAAGTTTAACCGAATCTATGCAAATGGTCGATGAAATCCTATCGGATGCACGAATGGATAGGTTGGAAAAAATCGAGAAATTAGAAGCAATACTTTCAGCTGTGACAACGTCTTCGAACGATCAATTATCGCCAAATAGTACAGACATTTCTCCAAGTGGTTGTAAATGTCTAAACGGTAAAGTTGATGATAGCCCAACGAAAGAAAATAAGGAATTTGTTAATACTGCCTGCCAAACGCTTAGTACAGGTGATATCGCGATAACTAGAGTATTTGTCACTGAGGAGGAAAAAGAACGAGTAAGATTACAGAATTCGCCAAAAAAATAGATTTTAAAACGAGCAAACTGCTGCTGCTTTTTTATATAAAATAAATAAGCAGCTAAAAATATATACGTTGCCATTAGTAGGTTCTTTTATAAATATTTCACGAAAACTGAGAAAGAGAAAGAAATAGAGAGGAAGAGAGAGAGAGCAATGAAACAATATGGATTATCTCTATTTTGTGAACTTCATAACTAATACTATTGTTAACAACGATGAACAACGACTCGAGGTTCATTGTAAATACATTTTTTTGTTTTTTTTTTATGCATAATTTCGGACATTTTTCCAAATCTGAAATGTTATTATTAATATCAGATTTTGCTGTGGAAAAATGTATCCTTCTATCATATCATTGACAAGTGATAATGACGATAATGATTATGCTACTAAAAAGAGATTACCTTTCTTTACGATTAGTATAAGAAAGTAAATATAATCAAACAAAAGTAGCTATCTAATCTATCGATCATTACGTTACTTTAAAAATGACGTTAAGATTTAAAAATACAATATATTAATCGCTTATACATTATTGTATAAATCTGATCATGTGGCGTATTTATCGATAACTTTACTAACATATCATATATTCTTTCCATTTAATGGGAAAAACATTTAACTGACATGATAGAGTGCGCACAGGATTAATCGGAGGCTGAAGAAAAGTATTACTAAACAAATAATTCTTACAAATATTGAATATGCGTTTTTAACTAGAACGAATTATTTCATATTTTGTTTTTTTTTTCTTCTCTTTTGTTGTTATACCTTCAGTTCTCTCTTTGCGTTAATCGATAACAATTATATTACCTTGTTTAATGATTAATATATAGAATATTCTCCCACCCTTTTATCAAACTTATTAAGATATCATTTCTTATTTTTTCTCTCTTTTTGTTTTTAATTAAAAATTTAATCCCAGCTTGACAAGATTCGCGCTAATTTTTTTTTTTTAATTAATAAAAACTTCTTTAATTTTTAAAAATAATTGAATAATATTAAAAAAGTATATTCTTATGTTTCACCTTGTTTTTATTTTTCTCAGCCGTTTTAAAGTGCCAAGAGAATAAAGAATGTGTTTAAAATATAAATGATCATGAATAACAATAAAAATAACAATAATTGTCCTTGTTCCATTTTGCAAAAAATGAACGCAGTTAATCATATCTTCTTTATTGTAACTATAAAAAAAGAAAAAAAGAAATGAAATAATAATAGTAATAACAATAAATAATAATAATAATATTATAATAATAATAATAACAATAATAATGATCCTTACATAGTACGTGTATATTTCAAAGGTGTTGCAACATATTGTTTATTGAAAGACAATCATCTTTTGCTTTTGACCAAGAATAAAGCCGTTGTTAAAATCATTGGCACTCATCAATCGATGTCCTGGAATACGTAACTTAGCAACGGAGATCCAACTATCATTTTTACATCTTACCATTAAAATTTTATTAATTTTATCGAATATCGCAACACCTGAAAATTGTTGAAAACAAATTTTCATTAATATTATTATAATAGTAAAAAATTAATAATTATTTTATCGTTTGTTTCTTATGTTATGTTTTTTTTTTACCTGGTATATTTGGTTCTAAATTTGATAATTTACTGGGTTTATCTATTTTTCTTATATCTAACAATTTAATTGTTTTATCATGAAATTTTGTAGTTAATGGATATAATCCTATAAGAGCACGTTGTAGATTGTAAATATCTATAGCCGACATTTCATCCCATTTTATTAAAGATATCTTCGATGTAAACTTGGGAGCTAAAAAGTAATTAATGAGAGAATAGCATTTATGTTTTTTTGTTTTTAATTAATTAATTTTAATGCATAATATAATATACGTGGTGGGTGGGTTGAAAAGTTTTGGGCCTAATATAGAAATAATTTTTTTTCTGTTGAAAACAACTTTTCCGATTAAATTCATTTCTATTTCAAAAAAAAAAAAATTAAAGTTCTTCTTTTAATAAGGCTAAAAACTTTTTGACTCACCTTTATAATTAAAAAAAAAAAAAAAAAAACAATTGTAAATAATAATATGTTTAACTACCATACGTTGCCTCCTTTTCGTTTTGAGGTCTTCCATTTGATAATATCGATGGTAATTTTTGAATTGTCTCGATTAGAAGATTTGCTCCTATTTTTGCTAATTTAGACCGTAATTCTGGTAAAGTTTCATCTGGATGAATACTCGTTTGTTCCTGTGCTATTATCTCTCCAATATCAAATCTAAAAAACGATACAAGATAAATAGTTAACATTAAAACCACCTTAATATTTATTACACACATTATTTATATTTTATTATATTCGATAATTGTATATCTAAATCCTGAAAGATCACGGATATCCTTAAAGTATTGCCATATGCAAAGAAACTATTAAAGATTATGAATTTGATTCTTTTTTTGAAAGAAAAAAAAAAGAAGAAGAAAAGAGATAGAATATTAATCATTCAAGTCTCAAACAGCACAATAGTGCAGTTTAGATTTCTTGTCAAAAAGTGCAACGTTAGTAACATGCAATGTAAAAGCGATACATTGTCACCCTTTTTAGTACTTGTTGACAGAATTTTTCTAAAGACTAAAATTTCAAAATTGTGAGACTTTAATGATTAATGTTATTTTATGAAATATTTTTTTATAATATGATACATTATAAAAATTGAAATTGTATTAATTATAGTTACGAATATGTTAACAATTATACTAATAGTTTGAGTATTACAACGGCTCTTTCATTATCATTTGTTTTCTTCTTTAAATTAATAATCATTGTAAGCTTATCAAATTTTAACTTTTTCTTTTGAAAACAATAATGGCTAATACAAATAATATAATGCAATAAATAATCGATAAGAAAATAATATTTGAATGATCAATTTTTTTGTTTTCTATTTTCCGTTTTCTTTTTTTTTTTTTTATAAAAACGACTCTTATTTGTAATAGAATGAAAATTACTTTTTTGGCAATATATTCATTATTGTAACACCTGTGTGCGTATCCCCATTTTTTAAAGCGTATGTAACCGGTGACGCTCCTCTCCACTTTGGTAATAAACTTCCATGAACGTTTAACATGCCTCTTAAAACATAATAAATAATGTAAATTAATTTTATGAATTAAATAATTATTCATTCAATAGAACATAGAAATTTAATTGATAATCATATAGGTCCAAAATAAGAGCACACTTACAATGGAAATGAATTAATTATATGTTTTGGTATTAAATGTCCAAAGGAAACGACAACTCCTATATGAAAATCTTTTATATCAAATGTTACAGGCCAGGTTCTCATCGTAATTCCATGTTGTATTGCATAATTTCTAATTTCGTGTTTCCTGTTTTGTTCTGTCGTAACAACTTCCAGTCGACATAGTGTCTTTAATTTGCTATACAATCAAAATATATCTGCTATCAATTAAATGCGAGTAAAATAATATATATAAATTGTTTAAAAATAATTTTATTCACAATATAACATCTGTTAGTATAATATTTGTATTTTTTACATGATATTATTTATAATTATGGTATAATTAAAATTAAAAACTAACTATTGTTTATGTAAACCTTTTAAACTTTCTAAAGAAAAATCATCAACTCCAAAAAATAATACACTCCATGGTCCTTCTTTGGGAACGGCGTGTACTTCTCTCTTAGAAAGTTTTAATATTTTGAATGAACTTCTTAGTATTTGTTTAAGATCAAAATATTTATATTTCATTCTACAAGTTTTTATAAACATTATGCAAATTTAATTATGGTAAAATCGATTTATTAACATTTTTTATTGACATTTGTACACATTTTGCTTTGATCGTTATTAGCACTGAACAGTACAGTCTTATCATGAATTATTTTGCAATGTATCGCTGCGCCATCTAAACACTATTGTAGGTACTTTAACACACAATAGAAATGCTTCATAACGTGTAAGCATATACAAAATTATAAAGATTTTTTTCTCGCTTTATTTCTATCACGTTTAAAACAGTTCGAATTATTTTGATCGACGATTAACCACCAATAGAATTGATTGTCGTACAATATAAGGAATTTAAGATCTTACAATAAATAAATGAATAAAACTCGATTATAAATGGACACGTTTTAAAGTTGGTATTACAGAGAATAAACGACGTACATATCCTTTGTAATATACAGTAATTGATTGAAAGATAAAGTGTTTAGACATGAGGTTATATCGTTCAATAGCATAATATTTAACATTTTATTTAATCTTGTTATTTAATATTAAAAATTTTTATTGATAAAGTGAGGTTATTTTCAACTAATTCATTTTTCTTGATATTCATATTTAAGAAATATAAGATGAAAGAGACAATTATAACTCTTCCAGCTGTCATTTTAAATACGTTGGAGCATTTATATCTGGACGAGTGAATTTGTTATTCATTTTACCTGTTAATATTAGGTAATGTATTATCAATCTAGTTTTTACTATTAATACTATTACTATTAATTTAGTTTAAGATAATGTAATTATTTATTAAAGATATATATTTATTTTTGTTATTTTCAGGTTATGTTAACTATATATATATTTTTCATATATATTTATACATGACAATTAAAATGAATAATTACAAACAAGATAGTGACGTGTATATTCTTAATTTTTTATTATAAACTAAGAACTATATTAATAACGGGTATGTGGTATATTTTTTATTTTATTATATATACAAGTTGCCCCATGTTAAAATTTTACAGAGAAAAAAACTGGGACACCTTATATACGTTGAATATGTGAACAATAAATGATATTCATTTGTAATCTTTTTTATATTTTGTATAGATTTTTTAAATATCTAACAAGCATCTTTTAAGATGAGACGTTCAAGAATAAAAGCAGTGGCCACAGTACCAGTGCGTCGAAGGGCGTTACAAAGTGCAGTTAAAGATGAAACAAATAATTCTAACGATAATAAAACAAATGAAAATAAAGATAATGATAATAATATAAATAATGATATTCCTAAGAATATTAATAATCATGAGAATACTAATAGTGAAAATAATATTATTAATGATATTAACAAAAGTAATGATAATAATGTGAATAGTGATATTCCTAAAATTATTAATAATCAGGAGAGTATTAATAATGAGAATAATACTATTAATGATATTAATAAAAGTAATGACAGTAATGTAAATAATGATGTTCAGGAGAATATTAATAATAAGAATAATATTATTAATGCTATTAATATAAATAATGATAGTAGTATTACTAATGATACTATTGATACTAACGATAAAGAGTTATTAAAARATAATAACGAAGTAGATGTACTTGCAAGTGTTTCTAAACCGACCAGTGAATCAGATGAATCAAATAYTAAAGAAATAAAAATTGTAACTAAATCTCAAGAAACACAGAAAACACGTGTTATAAAGGAAGAAAGCGTTYAGCTTGAGTTGATAGAGCAGATCACTCCACAAGTTACGGACTCTACTGAATATTCTAATACAAATATAAATGGTAAGTTGTTTTAAGTGGGTAATTATTAAACAAAATGTATTAACTATAATTTGAATTCAGTGTTAGGATCTCCCACGAAGACTGGACAGAATCGATCATTATTTATGAGACCCGTACCAAGATTAAATAACAGTGGTCGAATAAGAAGTAACAGTATTCAAGGTAGCGGAGCTAGTGCAAGCGAATCTGAAGATGATAGTAAGAGGGTAACTAATAATACAACAAATAATAGAACACGCAACGATTCCATATGTTCAGTTCAAAGTAACAAAGAAGTTTCTAATAGTACATCAAGCAATTCTGTTACTAAAAAAAAAACTAGTCAGAAGAGACGTATAATGATATCAGAATCAGCAAGAAAATTAGCAGAAGCTAGAAGAGAATTTTTATTAAAGCATGAAAATAAAACACCGGATAGAGCGAAGCTTACTATGTATGATTTAATATATTATAATCCTGCTGGCAATCCTATGAAAACATCTAAAGAACCTGTTAAGAGTTCCACAAGAATTGAATCTACTTCTGAGTGAGTATAATTAATTTTGTTTATTTTGGGGAAAAATTATATTAAATACATGATCAATTTTTTAATCGTATTTCAGAATTGAAAATGAATTAGAAGAGGAAGAAGAGGAAGATGATCCATCAGCGATGCCAGTGCCACAAGTTAAAGTTGGTGCTGATGGGCAATTGGTAATAGATGAACAAAGTTTAGTAATAGAACAATCGCATGAAAAGAAAAGTCGTGAACTGCTTGCTAAAAAAGCTATTGTCGAAGATGACAATTATGGATCAGGCTTTTACAAAAGACGTCCAAAAGGAAAGGAATGGCCAAAATGGGAAACATTGAAATTCTACAAGGCATTAAATATTGTCGGTACAGATTTTTTATTGATGCAAACTTTATTTCCAAATAGAACGCGACAAGAGATTAAATTGAAATATAAGAAGGAAGAAAGAATTAACAGAAGGTTAATCGAAAAGGCTTTAGAATATCATCAAGAATTTAGTCCTGAAATGGAAGAAAAATTAGGTAAAATATATTTGAACAAAATTGATCGTTCTTAAAACATTTTCCAATGATATTATATTTCTATTTTTTTTTTTTTTTTTNTAGCTAAATTCGAAGCATCGATTCGACAACAATATTCTGCAGAACAAGAAGCGGAAGCGAAGAATAAAGAGAAAAAGAAATTAAAGAAGAGACCAGGATCCCGTACGTACAATTTTATTCCATAATATAATCTTTATTAAATTTTGACGAATTATTAAAAGAAGCGTAAACATGTCTCTGTAGGATTTGCTGCGAGAAGTGTAGGAGAAAATACAGCATCGGATGAGGATGATGTAATGGAACCAGAGATAAAAGAAATTCAATACAAGGATATAGAAGCTAATAATAATCAGTTTTTACAAAAGCCAAAAAAACGTTTAAAATTAAGTGTTAAAAAAACGTCTGAAGTTGCAGCAACAACGTCAGCAGCAATAACAACAACAACAACAACAACAACGACGACGACGAAAGAGAATGATAAAACTACAAGTATAATACTCGATGGAGAATCGGATAGTGATGCTGAAATTTATCAAATTAGACCGACCAGATCTGGTAGAGTGCCAAAAGTTAGAAAATTGCAAGGTCCCGACGTAAATAATTTAGATAATATTGATACTGAACAACAATTGGATAATACCGAAGAAACATTATCACAAGTACAAAACGAGAAAGATATAATTGAATCTAAAGATACTACTTCCACCAACACCAACTTGACCAGTGCCAATAATCAAGTAAATCCTGCTGATATAACATCTACCATTCCTAATATAAGTGAGGTAGAACCAGGTTCTTTAGTTATTTTATCTAATAAATCTCCGGAGGAAGGAAAAACGGTGTTGCAAGTTTATATGGTTAGTTCCAACTGTGATGTAATCGATAATCAAGTTGAAAATAACATACCTTCTACGGAAACAAATTCGTCGGAAGTCTTGACTATAACACCTAACGTTTCTTCGGATATTGAATCTATCCCAATGGAACAAGACAAAGAATAGAAAGAAAAAGAAATTTGTCTTATTAATTATTGCAGATTTCTTTTAGTTTTTCTTTTAATCGAAAAGAGTAAAGAAATTTCATTTCTAGAAATCTTGTGTAAAATGTATTAGTTCGTTATATATATATACATATTACACGTTATTTAAGAATAGATTTTTTAATTGCATTAAAAAATAACGGGCCATTTACATATGTGTTTAGT
Organism: Polistes dominula; assembly: GCF_001465965.1. The sequence goes on along the minus strand of NW_015148971.1, from coordinate 3,985,673 downwards.
TTCGATTATATTTTTTTTGTGTTTTTGACTGTTTTATAACAATTTTTTATGGTTAAAATACGATTTTATACGATAAGCAGGTTTATTATATGGTATTGACTTTATAAGCATGTATACGTATACGTACGTATATTTTATATTTATATATATATATGTATAATTATAGGTGAAAGACACCGTATAATATATAAATATAAAATATTCATTATAGAAATGTTACTTAATTTTGAATATAATTTTTCAAATATAAGCATTATTGTTCCAAATTGGACAAACATTTTTTCAATAATATGACGATATAATATTCAATATGATAAATTTATACAACATAAAATATGAATGATTGATCAAATGCGCATGTGTAGAATATTGTAAAAATTACTTTTTGAATTTTACTTGTTCCCTATTATTATTATTATTATTATTATTATTATTATTATTATTATTATTATTATTATTATTATTATTATTAGTATGAATATTAATATTTTAACGTCTTTTCTTCTTTCAATAAAGAAAAGGAACAATTTTGCATAAGTACGAACAATTTATACAATATTCAAACGATTTCATAATATGTAAACTAACGTGTTATGTATTTTTAATCTTATTATTTTTCTGACTTTGTATCTCAATAATATTATTAGTAAAAAATCAAGGTAAACTCGTATAAATATTTTTTTGTATTAAATTATTTCTAATATAAAAAATATAGTTACACGTGTAGTTTAATATCAAATGGTAATGTATAAGTTACTTTTGATAAAATTTATGATTTATTTAGCAAAAATTTCAATCTCTAGAGTTTATCTTTTGTATTTTTTTATGTATGTACTATATAAATATTTAAACATTCAACTTATTTTTTATCATTCGATACTTGTATGCTTGAAAAAACATTAGACGATATGAATCAAATGCTAATGAAATAATTATAGTAGAAAAGAAAGAAACAAAATAATATGAAATAAAGGCTACTATTTATTAAGTTAGTAATTATAAACATTTTTATTATTTTAAATAAATGGTTAATTAGTTAATATTTATAATGAAATATATATACATCGATAAATATAATTCTTATTCTAGTATATATATATATATATATAAAAATACTGACAAATTATTAATTATGATAAACGATAAATATTCATACTGACCATTTATTTTATTAAAAATTATCTCAATAAAAATGTTTAGATAAAAAAAAATGCTTTAAAATATTGATCGAATAAATATAAAATTAATGACTATATATATAAATTTTAATAAATTTTTTTTTTTATAATTTAATGACAAAAGAGTGGGAAATAATTGAAAAGAAAATAAAAAAGAAAATGGTGGAATTCATTGTGCAGGAATGTTTGCATGCCACTCTTGGCAATCGCATATTCAAAGGCGAAAATCACAGCGTGGAACGAGAAAAAGAGAAAGGAGAAAGAGAGAGAAAGAGAGAGAGAGAGAGAGAGAAAAGAAGAAAAACAGTACTGACGTACCTTATAAGCTTCAGAAGTGAATCGTACGTATTCGTATTCGTAGTGTGTGTTATGGCGTTGGTGTCAGTGACTCTTAAATCTAATATATTATACTACTTGCTTCTTCGTCTTATTCAAGTCACCGCAATGAAATCTTGAACCGATTTAACGTAGTATTCTTTTTACTAGAAAAGGAAAATAAAAGATAAACATTTATCGATATATCTATATTTGTATATATCTATATCTATATCTAATATATATATATACACATAAATATATGTATACATATATATACACATATGTTTATATGAAGAAAATAGTGTAAGTGTTTAAAATTCAACACGTTGATCACCTATACAACAAAATGCAGGTTAGAATAAATTTATTTATTTAATTATATATATTTTTATTTTGTATTTAATTTACATTTTATTTAAAAAAAAATATATATATATCAATTTTGTATTTAACATAATGGAAGTTAAAATCAATTTTTATATTTATTAATAATACATGTGTGTTTTATATTTTTGTTTAATTTTTTAAATTAATTTTCATATTATTTTTTTTTTTTTTAAATTATAATAATGTTAAAATTGTCTATACAACAAAACGGAGATTTAAATAGTTTTTAGATATATGTTTATCAATTATTATCTATATAAATTGATTTTTATTTTCACAATTTAGACAAAACAATTTAGACAACAAAACTTTCACTAGAAACATTTGAAAAAGATTTCTAAAGAAATTATTCGAATATGAATCACGCTCGTACGCATCGGTAATCGAGAATTAATCATTTCCAAAGTCTCGGTTTTATTTTTTGTATTTTCTTTGACGTATATGTTAAGGATACTATCAATGGTTTTTTTCCTTTGAACGTGGTACTTGTATTTTATTTTTTCCTTTGAGTATTTGCAATGTACAACAGGAGAGAGAGAGAGAGAGAGAGAGAGAGAGAGAGAGAGAGAGAGAGAGAGAGAGGGAGAGAGAGAAAGAAAGAGGAAAAAGGAGATGGAAGATAAAAATGAGGGAAAACCTAGAGAATGATAGACAAACGGAATAGAAATGACAACATTAAATGCAATTTCACGTTTTCCTATCGTATAATTTTCTTATGTGAGAGTGAAAGAAACAAATATTCATTTCAAATAACATTCTTGTTTGCTAAGAAAACACCTTAATGAATATTTGAAATCGTTAATACACGATTTTATTTTTCGCGCGTAATACGATCCGCCATTTACAATTGTCTTTTCTTTTTCTATTTTTTTTTAATTTATATATTTTTCACGCATTAATAGTATTTTTATGATAAATAATTTTCAATTCGTATTCTTCGTAGTTCTATTTATCTAAGGATGCATTTTTCTTATTGTTTTTTTTTATTTTACTTATGTTAGTCATTGATGCCATTTTATAAACCGCTCCTCGTACAAATTTGTTTCATAAATATTCATCTATAATTAATTTATGTTTATTCGTATTATAAATAAATACATTTTTGAAAATTTTTCCTCGGGATTTTGTAATAAAAAAAAAAAAAAAACGATGGATAATTTTTTTTTTGTTTTTCATTGTTTCAATCGTCAAATTGCGCGTAGAAAACGATTTTACGCGTAAAGATTAAAATAAAATAAAATACATCGGTATAAATATTTTGTAAACATTTTTAATTTCTTATTAAACAAAAATCAATGATAAATAAACGATAATTTATGATAAGATAAAAGATAATGAAATATTCGTATTAAACAAGAATTTAATTAATTTCTATTTAATATTTACAAAATGGTGGAAGAAAAAAATCATTTTATTAAATATTCGCAAATGCAATGAAAAATTAGCAAAAATTATTACAATGAATACTTTAATTATTATAATATGTGATAAAATATAGAAATATCGTATCGATTGATAAATACTTTAAAAGAAAAATAAATAAATTAAAAAGTTAATAACATGTGATTGTTTTCTATCACGACAGTTAGTGCAATGAGTAATACGCGTAGCTTTTATCAGAATAACGTAATTACATTGAAGTGAAAATTAACTATAATAGGAATTTAAGGATATATTGATTTTCAAAAGAAAATTAGTAACGTTCGATGATTATGATCCTATACGAGTTTCGTTCGAACATAGTAAGAAACAAAAAGAACAGAGAGAGAGAGAGAGAGAGAGATGATTTCTACCAAGGTCGTCAAGTTTGCGTCTCGAAGTTTCTTTTTTATTTCTTAATGATTGTTTTAACTTTCACGTGATTTAACTTGTTTTCGATTGAATGAACGACGATACATATGAAAAAAAAAAAAATAAATAAAAAAAAATAGAAATTGCGAAGAAAGAAACGGGATTTTGAAATATTTCGATTTATTTTAGAATAAAATTTCGTAACTCTAGAAAATGTGTTTTTTTTTGTGAATTAAATATTGAAGAATAAAATTTTCTTAATTCGGATTGAAGAGAAATATATATTGTATTTAATTAAACAGTATATAGTACTAAATTAAATTTTTTAATAATATTCTTTGTAAATCATCTGGAAAAAGGATAGTGGTTTTTTATAATTTTACAGGAACAAAAATAATTGAATACACAATTATCATCAAATCTGTGAAAGATTGAGTGAACAATAAGTTACTAGAGATATTTTTTACAATTAATTACATTTAACACAATTATAAGTATTATAGATATTATATTAATAACAAATATTTATTTTAAAAGAAGAAAAAAGTATAAAATGAAATATCTTGTAGATAATTTAAAAAATAAAAAATATATACATTTTATTATTTTACATATACATTTTACGAAATTATAGCTATTATAAATATTATACTAAATGGATGAATATTTATTTTATACTTCAAAAGAAAAAAATATTATACAAAAAGAATTTATTATTTAATTAGATATAATAATTAATTAAGAATTTATATTGTTTTTTTTTGCAATATGAACATTTTACAAAATAATATCCACTAAAAATATTATATTACAGATAAATATTTATTTTAGATTTAATATTTATGTAAAATATTTTTTAATATATATTATAAATATATATTATTAATATAGATGTTAAATAAATTATAATAATATATATTTAATATATATATACATAGTAATATATATTTAATCATATTATTCAAAATAAATAAAATCATCATAGATTCTCTTTCGTCAAATGTACACTATACACATATCCACACACGCACACACACAAAAACAATCTTATAATAAAATAAAATCTAACGCCATATGCTTTTATTTGGCACGAATAACTCGTATACGAATTCGTTTCCTTTTACAAGTATAGTTTCCTTTAAAGGATGAAGAAAAAAAGAAAGAAAGAAAGAAAAAGAAAAAGAATAGGACGAAAGGAATAGTAGTAGTTTGCGTAGGATTAACCAGCTGCAAGGAGAAGAAGGTTTCGTTTACCCCAGTAGTTTAGTTGGAACACGCGCACTAGCATGCTTGCTAACTCACTCACTCACTTACTCACTTACTCACTCATAGTCAGTAACTCACTCACATCAGTCAGTTATTCACTTATTCACTCACTCACTCACATCAGTTACTCACTCACTCATGTCAGTCAGTCCAGGAGTTGGTGGTGTCGCGTGGAATCCCTCCCTCTTCGTTGTAAGAGTGGGAAGACGTGAGGGTGGGTAGGAGCATTTAATTTGAGCTTTGCGAGGAAGTCGTTGATTCAAGATGAGAGATACGCTAGTTGAAGTTCAGCGCTCGATTTCGTTAGACTGAACACAACACCGGACCTTACAATCCCATTGTTCTATATATTTTTATTTATATGTTGTTAGTTTATATATATATACTTCAATTCTTACATTATTTTTCTAATATTTATCTTTTTTTTTTTTTGTTTAACATTAAATCACAATTATATTATTTTGTAATTACAAACGATTTGATTGATTTTGATTGAAATCATTTGTTTATTTGTTTTTTGTTTATCACGCGTATTTCGTGAAATGATAGTGAACGTCAGACAAAGAAGTGTTAAAAGAAAAAGGATCTCTGTTTATCTTACCAGGACGATATCTCTCTATGTCTTCTCGAATTCGCACAAGGGAATCCATGGTCGTTAATGGATTTACGATATATCTCTGTGAATTATATCCCATAAAGACTTTCATGGATAACTATTTTTTTTTTTTAATTGAAACTACTATCTACATGCACGTCCTCTATTCAGGTATTTTTCATTTATAAATTAAGAAATAATATTTATTTTTTATTTATTTATATATTTATTAGATTAATATCTTTTGTATTTGTGCAATACTCTCAAGTATTTTAATTAAAGTAATTAATAATAATTTTAGTAAACAAAATGTTTACAGTATACTCGGTGATTCATATTTATTTTATTATATATTTAATAAAAATATATATCGAATGAATAAAACATTTATTTATACGCGTTTGAATATCTTTTTCTGTTTGTAATTATTTGATTATCTAATGTAAGGTAATTTAAATGCAATGAATTAGATTCTTCAAAATAAAATTATCATAAGAATGAAATGAATTTTTCTTAAGAAAAGAATCAATTATCTGATTCATTCTTATGATACATACTCACTTATAGTATTTTTTTTTTTTTACATGTAAAAATAGTTAAAAGATCAAAAGATAAAACAAATCTAATTTAAGATACATGAATATTTTTTTATATATTAATCCTATTCTTATTGTATTTCAGATATTAACTTAAAATTATATTTTCGATAAGCACGTTATCTTAGATATGATATATATTTTATCATTTCAAACATACACAAACACACATATACATACTCATCGTGAAATACCTTTATTATTTTTTTTTTTTATATTTCACGAAGAAGTGTAGAAATTGTTTGAATAAAAAAAAAGGTACGTTCGTGTTTAAAAATAAATTACAACAATAATTTTGTTGTAAAAGTAATTTACATTGAATATGAATAATTTTTATTGTTATTATTATCTTATTTTTTTTTTATTCGTTTTAAATTTATTTCTTTTATTTTTGTATAAAAATATTTATAGAAATTATTTGATACGTTAAAGTTACGCGTTTATGTTTAAAAAAAAAAAAGAAATATTACAACAAAAATTCGATTCATTTTTATTTCTTTTTATTACTTTATTATTATTATTATTTTTTTTTGTTATTCACTCATTATATTCATTTTTATATTTGTACGTGTCTTGAAAAGCATATTTGAAGATTTATCAAACAGAAAGTAAGATGTCCTCGATGCAGGGCCAGCCAGTTAGCTATTCCTGGATCTTTTGAGCATGTTTCGAGAACCCCCATGTAACCAAGTATCAGGCCCAGAGTACACCTACTCATTTGTGTATATAGTATACACACTCACACGAACACTCACCCACACGTTAAGGTATAGGGGAGTGAAGCTCTCCAATATTCCGTTTAATCCGTTCAAAATTATGCTGTGGACTTATTCCAACGTATATTGTTTCTTTCTTTCTTTATATCAAATACACCCACATATATATATATATATATATATATCATCAGTCGACAATATAAATTTTGTTAACAAAATTTATACAGAAAAATTATTAAAAAATAAAACAATTAAAAGGATCCTACCAATTTTGTGAATTATGACAACACACATTACGACGAGTATAATAAAATAATTCGTGTGTTGTTTCTTTAATTTTGATCATATGATGATAATAATAAAAAACAATAATATACAAAAGTAATCTCATTATCTAAATATCTATCATAGTATAATAAAGTATCAGTTTTAATGAGACAACAAAATTAATCTTATTATTTAATAAGATATCAAAAAAAGATTAATATAATAAGAAACACAAAACAATTGATTTATTTTGAGACTTGTCATGTAAAGAAATAATTGGAATAGTATACTTTTGTATTTTGTATTTGCTTAATTGAAAAAAAATGAAATGAAATGAAAAGAAATGAAATGAAATGAAATGAAATGAAATGAAATGAAATGAAAAGAAATGAAATAAAATGAAATGAAAAAAAAAAATGGATTTCTATCAATGTCTATGATTATAATTTGTTCGTCGTGATTATTATATTCAAGGTAGTAATCGTTAACGCGATCGAAACAAGACGAGAGTTTCAAATGAGAGCAGTGGAACGAAGTTCCTCATTGCCGTACGAACCCTCTTTTTAAGCATAGGTTAGATTATAAGCTTTTCCCTTTTAATTATTTCATAATGACAGCCGAGTTAAGCTAAAAGTGCACGGTTGGTTGTTCGCGTGCGCGCAAGCGCATTCTCTCTCTCTCTCTCTCTTTCTTTCTTTCTTCATTCGAGTGAAAGAGAGAGAGAGAGAGAGAGAGAGAGAGAGAGAGAAATATGTCCCCTCTGAAAATGCGGATGTTATCGCGTTTCATAGACAAACGTTATTAACCCTTAACTACTGTCATACGTTCCTAACACGTATCTCGTTTGTGCCACGATACATCTTGCATTCCAAGTTATACCCTCTCTTTTGAATTTTATTTTAATTAAGTACAAAAAGAAATAAAAAGAAACAAAGGAAGGAAAACGTGCATCAAATTTTTTATATTTTACACAAGCAAATGAAATTTATAATTGAAAAAGAAAAAATAAACATAAAGAAAGACAGATAGAAGTGAAAGAGAAATGTAAAATGCACGATACATCAAATTTTGGTTTTCACGATGAAATGAAATTACGAGCTTCAAGGAAAACAAAATACGAGATTAGAAAAATATTGAAATACTACACGATATATCCTAATATATAAAATTTGGTATTTTTTTTTAGGGTAAAATAAAATTACAAGCGTCAAAAAAAAAAAAACAAAAAGAAGAAAACTGAAATGTATGATACATAAAATTTGATAAAATTTGGATTTTTCTTATAAAAAAAGATTTCTAAAAAAAATACACATAATACTCGTTTACTTCGTCGTTTTTTAAATCAAACGAAAACATATAATTTACAACGTAACAAACAATAATAATAATAATCTATGATCGCGAACAGATTTTTATTTGATTATTTTATATTGAAAATAAAATGCGCGGTGTAAAAGTAATTTTATTTAATTGATCGTTTCATTTTAATTAAATATTGTCGTTTGATTTGCCTAACGATTATTTAGAACAAATAATAATAATAATAATAATAATAAAATAGAATTATAAATAATCACGAACGTATCAACTTCATATCTTTCTCTCGACTCGGCTTTATTCGAGTTCGATTTGCATGGCTTGCTTAGTTGGTGGTTGGAAAACCACTATTAAAAGTTGCAGTTGCTTCTCGAACGTCAACGCGGAAACATCACTGTGCTTTACAACCATTATTATTATTATTATTATTATTATTATTAGTATTATTACAGACTACATATTATTCTCGTTAAAATAGAATATCAGCAGGTCTTTTTAATTTAATTATTTATTATATAATTACTTTTTTGAGTTATAAAATACTTTTTTCTTTTATTTTGTTTGTATTTTTTATTCTTTTTCATTTTGTACGGAAGATTGATATCAAAGAAAGTTTTTTTGGGTGAGTGATTTTTACACAAATTATAATACAACAGTTTAATTAGCATACACACATATATACGATTTTTTATTTAACTAACATGTCACATCTAATTTTTATTTTATTATTATTTATCTATATATTTATTTATTTATTTATTTATTTATTTATTTATCTATATATTTATTTATTTATTAATTTATTTATTTAGAAGGAGTTTGATTTGTCAAAATTATATTACTGTATTTTAATTATTTTGGTCAACTTTTTTTTTTTTTTTAGATCAATAAGAAATCTATCTATATCTATATATGTTTAATCATCACCTATTGACTGAAACAAAAGTTCAAATGGTTAATAATCGTTGTAAGATTTTGTCAACGATGACAAATTATAATAAAGCAAGCGTAAGCTTTCAGCCTGTCAGTGCTAACTCGGAGACACGTGAAACGACAGCATCCGCCTGTTGTCTTTTGTTTCTTTCTCCCTCTCTCTCTTCCCCCCTATCTTTCTTTATTTCTTTTTTTTTTTATATCACGATTACACTGAAACGATTGTAAAGGGTTGAGTATGAGGAGGTGTAGAAAGGGGAAGGAGGAGGAGGAGAAGGACACATTCGTCAACGTTAGCAAAGTGTTTGCTCGTCGTTGCTTCTACGAACCCCGTCAGAAAAATAATATCGAGAGAAATTTCGTGACGATGAACAAAACAAGAAAAAAAAAAAGAAAGAAAAGGGATTGAGGGGTGAGTTTCGAATGTGACGCGACAACGAAAGTAATTATAGTCCCTTCCTAAATGCAAAAGAAAAAAAAGGTGTGTGGAAGCAATCTTTTTATATTTTTTCTCTTTTCTTTTCATAATCGAGATTAAATTTTAATTAACAATTTCTTTTTAAATACAAAACAAAGATATCTATAATAATAATAATAATAATAATAATAATAATAATAATATTAATATTAATAATAATAATAATAATAATAATAAACACAAAAGAAAAAAAACAAATTAATTTTCTTTATTTAACTTCTTATTGAAATACAGCGACGTTTGATGTATGCCTATATTGTTTTTAATTATAAATATTATATTATTAATATATAATATAATTTTAATTATATATATAAATATATTATTAATTAATATAATATATATTTAATTTTTCAAAATGTGATTAAAAACATCCCCTTCTCCTCCTGTTACTAACCCCACTCGGTGTACAAACACTGAAAAGATGGGAAACGTTTTTATCTCACTTTATCCCGAAATGTTTGAAAGGGGGTGCCAAAGTTTGCGTGGGTAGGGGTTGCATTAGATAAACGAAGATTTAACAAAAAAATCAAATAAGAGAAAAGAGGAAAAGAAAATTGTTGTTGAAGGTTCATCCAGATGTTAGGAGAATGGCGAGAAAGTAGAGCCCTTTATGTCGGCGCCTTTGAGGAACTGCGAATAATTGCTCTCTCTCTCTCTTTCTTTCTTTCTTTCTTTCTTTCTCTTGAAGCACTTATGCTACAAGTCCATCCGTTTCATTTCGTTTTTCGAGGATGCGTCAACTTCCCTGGTATAATTCACGCTTCGTTGCTTCCGATCTTAAGGGGGTTGCACCGACATATTTCAATTTTTAGGACCGTGTATTCTTTAAGTACTTAAGTACTTTTTTTTTACATACACATTTACATTCTTCTTCCTTCCTGTCTCGTTTTTATTTATATTATTTTATACTTTTTTTTATAATAATAATAATTGTGCATTTAACAATAACCATTAACTATTATAATATTAATAATTACATTAAGGGTTATGACACTATTTTCAAATTTTTAGGACAATGTAGTTGAAGTATTTAAATATTTAATTATTATTAATTATTTTATTAATAAATTTATAATTTTATAAATATTATAATTAATAAATTATTAATAAATTATAAATAAATAAATTATTATTATTACAATCAGGAATAGAAATTTGTACATGAATTATGTAATTGCATGTTAGCTATGCATTAGTATAGATTACTATTAATTCTATTAATAATTGTAATTATCATAGTTCATAAAAGATTAATATATTTCAATATATATATATATTATATTAATACTAGACACAGTATTTTATAAAATAAATGATCGAGAGAAACATTTACAATAAAATCATCATAATTATGACCAAGATTACAACGTATACAAAAAACAAAACTAACCTAATTAAACGGAAACACTATTATTCCTATTATAATCGATAAAACGTGTTGATCAAACAAGGATACAAACAAAAATAACAAACTTCGAATACTGAATCCATAATTCAGTCGAGTCATCAAACAATAATTCCACATATGACCAAGTCAACATGTTTTCAGACCCTTAAAAGGTTTTCCAATAATACGAAGAATTAAAATTCAAATACTCACACTTACTAGAAACGAATCCTATTAAAAAAGAAGTCTTTTTATTGTCGTCATCATGACTAGGAACACGATGACGATGATCATCAGCATCATCTGTATGATGATGACGATGGTTATGATGGTGCTGATAGCTTTGACGATAATGGTGGTTGTTAACGCGTGAAGATCGTATTTACGATCGTGTCTGTGAAGATCGTCTTTCTCTCTCTCTCTCTCTCTCTCTCTCTGTTTGTCCGTCTGTCTCTCATTCTGAGTTTTCTCCTAACTTCTTCAATGAACCTACGAGAACGTATTAGCTACACTGTTAACACACACCATACTTCAACGTACGATTCATTCAGTACAATCTCGAGCTCGGCGAACGTTTCACTCATAATTAGGGCTTGCTCTTTCACCCGTAAGCAGACACTATCTTATTATTATTATTGTTATTGTTATTATTATTATTATTATTGTCTTACTGAATCAGCAGAGCTAGAATGCTTTCAAGATCAAGTATGGCATGGAGAATTTTTTTTTCTAAATTCTGCATTCTCATTGCAATCTTTTTTAATAATTGTTAGTTTTATTATTATTATTATTATTATTATTATTATTATTATTATTATTATTAATTCATTGCATTTAATTATTTATGTACGTGCATATTATTTGTACAAAAAATTTGTTTGAATCATTTGTAAAAGTTAGGTTCTAAAGTTTAGAGGTTTTAGGGGTTTTAGGTTTTATTTTTTAACAATTTATTTTAATTGTCAATTTTATTATTATTTTTATTAATTCATTGCATTTAATTATTTATGTACGTGCATATTATTTGTAAAAAATTTATTTCAATAATTTGTAAAAGTTAGATTCTAAAGGTTAGGTTCTAGGTTTTGTTTCTTTTTTTATTTCTTTTAATTTTTGTTTTAATGTGCATTCGTTTAAATATAAGAAAATTTTTGATTTTTATTATTATAAATATTATTTTGTGACTAATATCTAAATAATTGTGAAAAGTTAGCATAACTTTCGTTAATCTCAAATACTTGGTACGCTGTGTTTTAATCAAAAAAGAAATATTTATCACCGATTGTGTATAACTTTGGAAAGTGAAAGAAAAAATGAGGAAAGAAAAGAAAAAAAATGTGCAATTCTTTGGACAAATTGACCGATCGCATTACTAGTCGCGGTTTGCGGTAGAAAGTTGATTTAACCTTAATACAGTTTCGAGTTGCAAGAGAGAGAAAAATGACCGCACGTTTTTTTCTCACGTGTCAATGTTCTTTCACGTATTAAATATATGCAGATCTTAATTTTTTGGTTTATTCAAAAATACGATAAGATAAAATAAAATAGAACACAAAATGAGAAGATTGGTATGTGATAGGATAAATTTAGGTATTTACCATTAATTACTCAAAGATAATAAAAAATAATAAACTATACCTAAATATTTTCTTATTTCATTCTATAGGCTTTTATAAAATTTCCAAATAAAAAAGAAATATAAAAGATTTAATAAATAATTAACAAGTTATATATTTCGGATTAAAAATATATATATTATTATAATTAATATAAATATTATTATATATATTTATTATTATTTTATTTTCCAATAGGGTTACTATTACCTAAATGATAAAAATATAATTATATATTTAAAATATTAAAATATATAATAATAATAATATAAATATGTATTTGCAAAAGTAATATTTTTAATTTACTATTAATTTAATATTAATGATAAATTTTGTAATTTAATTTATTATTAAAAAATTAATTATTAATAATTAATATAAAATAAATTTTATTTGAACAGAGATCGACTGAACAGCTGACACGGTGCAGTACAATCTCGTTGGAAGAAGAAACAGCAATTGATAAGGCGGGTAACGTGGTGGAAAACCAAACGATACCCAAGATCATGAGTGTTTGCAAGAACACGATTCGTTGGGTAATCCTGATCGACGTGCTGATAGCATTAATAGGTTAGCATACATTTTGTTTTTTTTTTTAAATTAATAAATAGATTTATTTCCACCTTAATTTCAACCCCAATTACATTTATCTCATATTTGGCACACTCACTTTTATTAATTTTTACGATTAGAAATTGCACTCACAATGCAACGACTCAAATTTGTTCTAATCACATGCACTAAATTTAATACATATTATATAATATATGTATAAATATATGCTATATATACATTAACGCATACACTTTGTGTGTGCGTGTGCACTCGTACATGTACGAATGGACGAATATTTTAACAGTTAGACTTTCTCGCGCTTATAAGGATAGTAAAATGACAATAAAATAGACAACAAAAATTGGCAAAGAGGACTACGAACTCTGTAATTCAATACACAACAGATGGTTCTTCGTCTAGAATTTTCCAGGCAATAAGCTCGCACTATTAAATTTACGCTCATCTTTCTTTCTCTCATATACATCATATATAAAATATATACGCCCATAGGCGCACACGTATAATGTATCATTGAATCAACGAACCGTATGAAATGGAAATGATACGTCCATGTTGTTTTTTATTCTTTTTTTTTTTTTTTAATCAAACGTACCTTTCTTCATTAGATCATACAATTAAATCAACCGAAAATTATTTCTATTTTTTAATAGTACTACGTCTATATTGTTTATGTTCATAAATATTGTTAATAGAAATCACTTATGTCAATATTAATTATTTATCACTCGTGCACATACCAATAAATCAAATATATTTATTTGTTAATACGATTGATCGTAGATAAAATCATCGTGCAGTCACAAGTCAAGCCTATTGTCTCCTCCTCCTCCTCCATTCATTGTGAGTCATAAGCTTTGCTGGGTGATTCACATTAGAATAGATTCAAGGCATAGTTTATTACCTGAATAAATCCTTTTAAGTCTTACCACTATATATCCCTGGTGGATAAGCTCTTGAATACCCAGGTGCACTTATAACAAAATTACAAACAAATATTATATCGTTCATAAAGTAATTTTTGTTTTTCTTCTGATAAATAAAACATATTTTTTATCAAATAATAGTGGCTTTTAAATTTGCGTAAATTTTAATTATCATCTTGTATAATCTATTAGTATAACGGTAACGTTAAAAATTTGAAAAAATTCAAGAGATGCGACGTTGTACCACGTTGACCTCGAATATTTGACATGCTAATTTAATTGACATTATTATGTTATAAAATGACTTCATTTAAATTTAAGAAAAATTAATTCCTGTATAATTATACATTTTAATCACGTTCTAAATTATTTATTTTTTATCTTTTTTTTGAGTGGATTTGACTAAGTTAGATAACATTTAAAAAATAGTACACGATTAGCGTGGTTAGCTTTACTATTATATTGTGAAGTCACGTGGTTCTCCTTTCTCCCCACTCTTCCTTACTTCCCCCACTCTTGCTATTTCTGCATCATTGCTAAGAGCAACTGAGGGTTCAGTCATCACGTGCAAGCGTTGAAGATTTACTATATTTTTAGGTTAGGATATTTTAAAAAGTCTCTTCATTCGTAAGAGTGATAATAACCTAATAGTGATAAGTGTTACTTCTCATTTCATTATCTAACTTTTAATTCTTTTTTACGTTTATTTTTATATGTTTTTTTATCTTTTTATTTGTGTCAGTTGTCCTTCTAAATTCATTAATTTTTAAAGTACATAACGAATGTATTATTTTTGTTCACATAAAATGTATTCAGAAAATAAATTAGACATGTACGAGAAAAAACGAATGAACAATAGTATCGTATGCAACAATTGGAGGAAAATAATAGCGTTGTCATTACAACGACGTAATCAATACAGCTTCCGTAAGTTGCAATTATTATCATTCATAAGAAATTATATTTCTCGGTTATATTTGGTTGGCTTTTTTTTTTATTTATTTATTTTTTTATGATATTTCCTTTATTTTGTTTTACAGTTTGAGATGTTATTAAAATAGTTTGAATAAGAAATATTTATCGAACAACACGTTTTCATCATCATCATCTATATTTAAGGGAATGTTTGTTTTTTGTATCGCATGCCAATATTTTTGTTTTTTTTGTTTTGTTTTTTTTGTACGTATTTTTTTCATTGATATTATTTCCGTAAATTAAAAAAAAAAATAGAATTTTTTTTCTTTTTTATTTTCTATTTTAACGTTTGAATTTTTTTTTTTAATATATATATATGCGCGTATGCATACGCGAATACATTTATTAATTTATTCAAATATCATTCACGATACATTTTTCTTAATTTGTTATCGAAGAAAGATTATACTTCTAAATCAATTGTAATTAAAAATGTATAATTAAAATGTTTATGAAGGTATTTTATTTTTATATTAGAAATAATTTATGTAATTTTTTTTTTAATTAAATGAAAATATAATTAAATAGAAAATTAAGTCTTGTTAAAATGATATAATAATAAGCAATTAAAAATCGAACCATATCATTAAAAAAACACGTTATCATATTCGAAATAAGAATAGACTTTTATTTATTATTAATAAAATTAATTCGTTCTATAATTGTTTAATAATTGTCATAAAATGTAAATAACATTCGTTCGTTAAATTCCGCAAATTTTTTGTTTGGTTTAAAAAGAACTAACGTTATTTAGAAAAATGTTTAATTAAATTGTTAAATTAAACAATAATAATCTTTTTATTGTAAATAATTTTGTCGTGTATGGTATATCGATAAAATCATGATAAATCGATTATCAAAGGTTAATTTTTTTTTGTTTACCCTGACTTTCCTCTAAAAAAAAAAAATTTCACACAAGATGAGTAATGAATCGTATTTATCATGGTGATGTAAAACTTCAAACATTGCAACTATCGGGGAACTTTTTTAGTTTTTTTTTCCTTTACTTTCAGTATGAATTTGTAATAAGTGTCGTGACTTTGCAAAGAATGTAGAACAAAAATAAAAAATATAATATTTACGTAAGAACTGATATTGATCAATCATTTCGATTAAAAAACATTATTAAATAGTTATCTTATTTTATTTGTAATTGATTTTGATCTTTTTTTCTTTTTGTCTTTTTTTCAGTGATCGTGCTTATGGGATTATTGGAATTTGGCAATATTCCACGCAATAAAATAGGTTTTTTCTGCAATGATCCAAAACTTTCCTTCAAATTTACCGGAGATACCGTTTCCGTAGCAGTTTTATTAACAGTAACCGCTGTTATGCCAGGTCTCGTGGTAAGTTATTGGAATTTTTATAATTTGTTATCGGAGATATATGTATATTTTTGAAAAACATTTTCCTTTTCTCATATTTTTATATTTTTATATTAATTTTAACACCAGATATACCACCATTTTCAGTATACCTATTTCTACAGCACTAGTCAAAATGACTGGTGTATAGAAAAAAAAATGCTCTTTGATGCTTCCAGTCTTTATTTACTCTTAAAAAATAACAAAAAATCTTTAACAATAATAATTTTAATAGATAAATGGATTTATAGACATTTTTAAATAACAAAACACTTAATTATTTACAGAACTCAAATGTTACGCGAAGTAGAAATTTTGAATTTAAATGGCCTGACCAGTCAAAATGACTGATCTGGTATATCTAGTGTTAAAGTAATTGTCTCCTTATCGAATTTATCTTTTTGTTTTATTGATTATGTAATAAATATTTGTCTTTTTTTTTAGATGTGGGTCATTGAATGCGCCAGTCACACAACTAATAGTTACGATACAGAAACAAATAGTAATAACTCAAGATTAAAACAAGTGTGGTTTTGGTATAGCCATTACACGATAGGAATTATCACTTTGGCTGTTGGATGTAACGTTATGAAAATAGTTATTGGTGAACCGAGGCCACATTTTTTTCATACGTGCCAACCTCTCGAAGCTCGAAATTGTACGAACGAGTACGTATATATATATCCAATTATATTATCAAAGTTATGTAGAAACTTATTAATCTTCAATAATCTCAAATTGAATTCAATTTCATTTAAAAATGTTCATTATTCTTAATTTTATTTGCTTTATATTTCTGAAATTAATATGATAGAATAAAAATTAGAAAATATACAATTTTTAACACATTTTAGTTAAACTTAACAGATTTTAGTTTAACTTAATTCACATTTAACATATTTTTCATACGAATTTTAATAAAATAATTAAATTATATTAAAAAATGTAATTATGGTCGATAATGTAGGAACCGATTGTCAAAGTGTGTTAACTTTTCGTCTGATTCGAATAAATTAGTAACTTTAAATGTTGTAATACATTTTAATTATCATTCTTAAATTTAATAAATTAATATATTAAATGTTATGTAATTATAATTATCGACAGCACGAAATGAAATAGATTTTTATCCTCGTATCGACCGTAGGTTTATTTTATTGATCGATTTTGATTTATTTTCATTGCAAAAAAAAACTAAAATATTAATAAAATATTGTTCTTAATTATAAATTAAATTTTCAGATACATCGAGACATACACTTGTACAAATATGGAAGATTCCAATTGGTTCATAGCAGATTCGAGTAAATCATTTCCATCGTCTCACTCGTCCCTTTCCGTGTACACTTCCATTTTTATCGTAGTAAGTGAATTATCAATAATTATAAATAAATTTACAAATATTTATATATTAAAAATAAACAATTAATAATATTTTTTCAGTGTTATTTGCAACAACGTATGACGGATAAAACGTTGTTGATGAAACCATGGTTGCAGTTTTTGGTATCAATGTGGACAGTGCTATGTTCATTGAGTAGAATTGCAGACAACAGGCACCACTGGTGGGACGTATTGGCTGGTTTGGTTATTGGATCGATCATGTCAATCCTAATCGTCATATTCCCATGTCGCGTATTTCGTTTGGAAAGAAAAAACTTATCAGCCAAACAAGTTAAAAGTGATTTTAGTGGCAATGATCAAGTCATATGTTTCGATGATAAAAATTATCAAAGTAAGAAAAAATTAGTGAACAGTACCAACAAAATCGACATTCCTGAGGGACGCGAGTTGTGTGACATTACGGTATCTTGGAAAGAATGATTACCGGAAGAAGAAGAAGAAGACAAATATCTGTACAATTATATTCGGTAGATGAACACGTAACATAATATCTATTTTTTTTTTTTTCCAAAATCTGGATAGAAATGTTTTAATGTTTCAGTACTGAGTACATCGTTGATTATTATCCAATAGAGAAAGATTTGATAATGTTCTAAACAACCCTACCAGATTTTATCATCAATGCATTATGTATGTGGGTGGGATGAATAGCTTTGAGTCTGATAATAGAAACAATTTTATATTTTTCGGTCATACTTAATTTTTATTTTTCAAAATAATCTAAAAACTTTTCAATCTCTACCCTCGTACATCTTTATTAATTATAGAATATATAATTTAGTGTTAGAATTCCAAATGAAATCTTCAATTGTACTACGAAAGTACCTTGGAAAATTATAGTATATGTAATTTAATATTAGAATCTTCTAAATGAAATCTTTAATTTCACAAAAGTACCTACGCAAATTATAGGATATAATATAATTTGAATTTTAGGAATAGTGTTGAAAATTTTCAAATATATTTTGTAATCCTACGAAAGTACCTTTTGCAAATAATAGGACACAAATAATTTTAGAATTCCAAATTAATTACAATCATAAATTTTACAATTAGATAGTACAAGGATACATCGTACTGTGATGGACACATTTTTTTTTTGCGTGTAAATGGAAACGTTAAAATGATATTCACGAGAGAGATGTATGCATGTTACGTACGTGTGCGAATGAGAATGTATGCGTGTGTTTTTTTTGGTCCCTTTAGAAATAACTAATCTCTCGTGTGCCATTCTACGTGTAAAGATGATAAATTTTTGCGTTTTATAGTTCGATGGTAGATGTATAATAGAAAGTACATTTAAAAAAACGTTCGTGCCTCGTCATATGTAATATATCACTTTTAATATATATATAGATACAAATATATCTACATATTGGTACAGAAAAGAGCTTTTCAAAGTGAAAGTTCGCGACCCCGTGTAGGGTTGTCGGATAACTAAATGTGGAGGTTGCTGATATTGTAGCAAAAGTGAAAAACTCTTGAACGATTAACGATCAGAAATTAATTCAAAAATAGTCAGCGTATCTGTGAGTTTATAATAGTTTAAGAAAAGATAATAATAAAGTCTATAACAGAAGATTTGCGAAAATATTTACTCGAATAAAAGATGGCCACCGAGTGAAAAAGTTTGAGAAGCTCTGATATAGAAAGTATTTTCTGAATGTAGATTTTTCAAAGGAATATTTTTGTCGTTAATGGTAAACCGCGAATGAGTTTAATTATTTTATTTTTGTATGTTAAAATATTTCATTATCTTATATATACATTTTTTTTATTTTCTTTTTGAAATGATGAGATTCAACGTCGAGAAAAGACAACAACAAAAAAGACAGAAATGTATGCATAAAGTGCGTTATTAAAATATTATTAATAGATATAAATTATTATTATTAAGAAAATGTACTCGTTGTGAAAAATCGAAGTACAATGTAAAATATTTGAGGATATTTTTTGTTCGTTTGATTGAATTAGAGTTGCTTTTTGGGGTTGCGTTCCTTTAAATATTAACGAACATTTATTAGAATGTAAATGATACCTTCTCGTTTAAGGTATATATTTACTCTTTAATTTAATTTAATTTAATTTAATTTAATTTAATTTAATGACAGAGAGAAAGAGAAAACGCAAGTAAAATGCAATTAGATTGAAATTGTTTTGTTATAAAAAAGAAAAGACATTTAAATTAACATTCCAATTATGTAAAATCATTTACATATATTTAACATTTGTGTAAAAAGATATAAATTTGTGTAATGTTGCAAAAAAAGTTTGCAATTGTGTTACAATTTTTAAGTATTATCTGTAAGAAGACCAATAAGAATATAGACAAAAATTGACAGTATTGAAAACGATGAAACGATGTAGTCATTAAAAAAAAAAATAAACGTAACAGGGCCGTCCTAATAATCGTAAATTAATTTTTGCTCGATTGGTGCTTCCATTATATTATAAAAACAAAAAGAGAACGCATAAATAATATAGTATTGCTAAAAAAAAATAATAATTAAAATAGAATAAAAATAAACTAAAATATATTGCAGAAAACTTTAGACTGAAATCGTAATAAATTAACTTTAGCGTAAAATAATAAAATGAAAAAGAAAACAAAGTTAATTTTTAAACATATAGATCATTGCCTTATTAAATCGTTAACATTACGACAATGTAACGCGTCTAATAGAAATGTCAATTATTCTGAAAAGAAAATAAACATCGGTACAAATAAAAAATACAAAAAAAAAACAATACATCCGTACAATTATAAGGGTTAAATAGTAACTTTTTAATCCAATCAATGTGAGCGAAAAAGAAAAAAAAACTGTAAATAATTTAGATAATAATAGAATATAGATAAATTAATCTAAACGCTATTTGTGTCACTAATTGTGTTACTCTATCGCATTTTTCTTGAGAACGAATAAAAAGAAATTTGAAAAAGTAACGCACATATTTGTTTCTCCACGAAAGTGCATTCATTCGTCATTATCAATGAAGATTAAATAACCGAAAAAAAGAGTGGCGGAATAAATCAGATCACGGGTCGTGTTGAAGAACGAATGAACGAACGAACGAACGAACGAACGAATGAGAAGAAGAAAAAAAAAGAACGAATAAAAGTAGATGAAGAGTGAGTGAGAGTGAGAGAGAGAGAGAGAGAGTGGGAAAATAAAAATGACGTTTTAAACGATCTCGCGGGCGGAAAAAGTAAAGTGGGTGGGTTGAAAAAGAATGAAAAAGGAAAGAAAAAAAAGGGGAACGTAGAGGGGTGGGGGGAAAAAAGAGAAGCGTAAAAAAGAGTAAAAGCAAACATATAAATAAAAACAAAAAAAAAGTAAAAAAATAACAAAAGCAAGAGAGAATAGTGGAATGCGAAAAAAAATACAAAGAAAAGAAACAAACAAAAACAAAAACAAAAAAATAAAAAAGAAGAAGTAGAAATAAAAAAGAAAGGGAGCGCGAGCGGAAGTGATTAATCCGGATCGATGCGATCAAGAATGTCATAAAGGTCGGGGTATGTGCATGCATGTAGGATGTTTTTTTTTTCGAGGTCAAGCGGATATCCAAAACGAGCGTCACGACGACGATTTAATTCGGTGGTCGCGCGTGGCGCGTAAAGAGAACCGACGACCAACGAACGTACGGATGGACGGATGGAATGGATGGATGGACGGATGGATGGACGGACGAACGCGCGTTACGTGGATGCTCTCCTCTCCTATTTCGAAGGTATTTTTTTTCTCTCTCTCTCTCTCTCTCTCTCTCTCCCTCTCTATCTCTGACTCCTCTCTGTGTGACTCTTCCTCTTTTTATTCTCCACCTCCACCTAGCAGAGTTATCCTCCCTTACCGTGCACCACCCTACCACCGACAAAACAATTGGTTAGGAGGATGGCTTGCTAAGGGGTGGAAGGGTAGTAGGACGGTTAGTCGCTTGCATGGGTGGAGGACGTGCAAGAGGATGGGGTGGAAGAAGAGGTAGAGGAGTTGGAGGATGAGGATGAGGATTGAGGATGAGGATGAGAAGGGAAGAAGGGAGATTGGGGAGCGGGGGGCAATACAACGCGCGGAGTCTGGATGAGAGAGATGAAGTGGCAGATTAACGTCAACCGACGTGGGCCATTCATAACGGGGCTCTTTCGCCGGTGTGCGCCCGCCGCGCACGTATGTACGAACTCTCCGCTACGACGATTTATAGAATTGGAAAAACGATATCGGAAAAATAGTAAACTTTATTGATGAATCCCTTCTACCGGAGGCTCTCTCTAAGCGATATCGCGTGGAACTGCTACTGCTACTGCTACTGCTACTTGCTACTGCTGCTTGCTACTGCTGCTGTTGCTGCTGCTGGTACTGGTACTGGTACTGGTACTGGTGGTGGTACTAGTTGGTGGTGCTGGTACCGTGGAGGTGGAGGTGGAGGTGGCGGCCCAGAGAGAGTCCGACCACATTCCCGCGGTGCTACAGGTGGCATGTAAGCCAATCGTCGATTCCGTATATACACCCACCCCCTGCCACCACCCCCTCCCTCTTCATCCCTTCCTCCTTCCCTCTTCTCGTCTCTTCTCTTCTCTTCTCTTCACTTCTCTTCTCTTCTCTTCTCACCCTTTGACTGACACTTGCCACTCTTCGTTAAACGTTTTCAAAGCGCGCACGACCCGATCTCGCGTGGTGCATGAAACAAACAAACAAACAAACGAAAAGAAAAAAGAGAAAAAAAGAACAACAACAACAACACGCTACGGCAAAAAGTATACAAAAAGCAGAGACAGAGAAGAAAAAAAGAGAACAAGAACTAACGCTTTAACCATAAATCTGCCCACGTGTGTTTGTCGTCACAAAAGTCGTTGTTGTTGTTCTCCTCGTCCTCGTCCTTGTCGTCTAAAGTTGAGTCCGGACGTTTTCCCTAGACGGGACTACCCATCTTTTTCTTTTTTTTTTCTTTCTTTACTTTTATATTCTTCTTCTTCTTTTTTTTCTAGTTCGTACGAATAAGACGGAGGTTCTTTTGTAAGAGTTGGACTTGGATGAAAGGAAAGCGTTAGAAAGGTAGACGGGCTTTCGAATCGTTTGATTTCGTTTTTGAATTTCGTTGTTTGGAACCGTTCCCATTGGAGTCGGTGAAAAGAGAGAGAGAGAGAAAGAGAGAAAGAGAGAGAGAGAGAGAGGGGGAGGAAAGGATCGATCGATTTCCAACTTTCTCCCTCTTTCTCTCTCTCTCTTTCTCCTTCTCTCTCTTTCTTTCTTTCTGTCTTATTCGAAAGAGAAAGAAAGGGATCATTTAAGAACGTCATCGAAAGTTTTCTAAAGGTGTCCGATTCGAACGGCCAAGAACGAAGTAAAGTTCTGGCTGATGGGGTCAGGCCGATGGTGATACTAGATGGACTTGTTTAAAGAAATAAAAAAGAAGAAGAAGGAGGAGGAGAAGGAGAATGAGAAAAGATCAGTTAGAAGACTATAACAGAAGGAAAAAGAAGATGGTATAAGACGAAAGGATTTCGGTGTTTGGTTCCGTCTGGTTTGGGCAAACGCAAGGAATCCCTTGAAGAAAACAAGAGCAAAAGAGAGAGATATGTAGGGAAGAAAAAGAAAGCGAGATACGGGCTCCGTAGCTTTTACGGGCTTTAATATCGCGACATTCCCTTTATTGTGGGAACGAGGCACAACGCGAGATCCACTTTAATCCTAATATACCATACGTAGGAGGTAAGCGGCGAAAGTGATGCCCCGCCCTGTTTGGTAGAAAAGAAAATTTCAAGTCCCGATCGAGCCCAAGTGGACGAGATCATCGAGTTGGCATCATCGGGACGATGACGCGCTTGCGATGCCATCGAGATCTTGCCGAAAGTCCCGCAAGATGGCGGCCTGTATCGCTAGAGAGACTACGCCAGTATGGACAAAACATTTTCCAACGGTGATGTTTGTCCGAACTATGGCAAAATTTTTGTCCCCAGTTCTATAATAAAAGATTCAATTAACCAATGATCCAATTGAATTAAAATTAAAATTTTTCTCTGATTAGATTATTCTTTGTAAATTTGTAATAATCATCGAAGAGTTTATTCAAATCTAAGTCTTTTGATAATTGATTGAAAATATCTATCTCGGACGTTAGGTCAATAACTGTTCTGTCTTCCCTGTAGAGGCAAGGGAGAACGTGCACCAAGCCCAGAAGGACGTCCTGTGACGCATTCAATTGAAAATCTCAAGGCACCCTCATACACCGTTGGAAGATAATATATAGGGTTACATTACATGCAAAATCGATCACTTATTTCGACTGGGAATAAGACTTTTTAATAAAATCCTGCGCTTTTTTTGCCCTCTCTCACTCTCTCTCTCTCTCTCTCTCTCTCTCCCTCTCTCTCCTCATATACACATATTCTGTTTCTCTCTGTCTCTGTCTCTTTTTCGCGTTAAAGCTGGAAGAGAAGAGAAAAGCGCTGCGGCGCGTAGTGCATATCGCCGTGCCGCGCGTATATCCTTTGAATTTTCGATTCGAATCTACTTCCCCGTGCCCCTCCCACCGGCACCCTCATCAGCCCCCCTTAACTCCGCTAGCCCACCGGCACCCTCTCTTTCTCTTTCTCTTTGCCCTCCTAGTTGCCTCTCCATCCCACCCTTTATTACCTCCAGCTAACGCGGAATTACGCGGCCTCTGTTAATCTAAAAATCGCATTCGTTTTCCACCAATCGATCGGGGTGCATGCATACATACGTACATAGTTACATCGAAAAGAATCATAAAAACGTTCTGCCTGATATTACTAATAACTCATGTTTCCGTAACGGATTGAAAATATTAATGACGTTTCATCGATCGGCCATTACATCGCGGCCTGTGATGCGAGATAGAATTATTTCATTCCCTAACCGGAGGAAAGAAAAAAAAAACAACGAAAATTCCAGGTCGTCAACACGTTAGACTCTAGGAAACGATCATATATGATCGAAGAAACAATTGGACAATTTTTCGTTGGAACGTATGGGACAATAGATCGGCCGACTGGCCGGCTGGCCATTGCATTTTGTCCGAGATTAAATTATTTCATTTTTATAATAATAAAAAAAAACAAAAGTCCTTCAAACTTTCAACCCGACCCATTGGATTCTAGCAAACAACAACCATAAGATCTTTGATCAATTTAAATATTTTTCGTCTAAAACGTATGCACGATTGATCCAAACTTTCCATAGTCCGAGATAGAATTATTTTATTTTCTAATCGGAAAGTTTGAAATTCGATGCACTCGGCATGTCCAATTCTAATCTACAACCACCATGAAAGATCATAAAAATTCAATAAAATTTTTTTCCAAATTTGGCTGACGTATGCAGGATCGATCGGTTATTTTGCATGATACGAAATTAAATTAGATATTTCATTTTCTAATTTTCGAAAAAACAAAGCTCCAATTTTTCATTTTCATTTACTCAACGTGTTAGATCCTAGCAAACGACCCACCAAGAAGATCTTCGACCAATTTTCCAAATTTTTTGGCTAACGCATACGCAAGTTCATCTTTCGGGGTTTTTTGTATTAATTACCTCTGATATTAATTTATTTATTATACGTTTTTTTTTTGTTTTCTTTTTTTACGAACACATCGAGAGAAATGCACAGACTGTGAAGCATCCAACGAGAGTCGATTTGAACTTCCTTTGAACTTCGACGCGTCGGGTTTCGCAATTTTCATTTTCATTTTCATTTTGCAGTTTTTTCTTTTCTTTTCTTTTGCTTTTATTTTGCCCCCCATCCAAACCCCTATCCCTGTTTTTACTTTTTCTTTTTAGCTTTTAGTTTACCCCTTCCTTCTCTATTTAATTTTATTTTATATTAATAATAATAATAATGATAATAATAATAATAATAATACGTTGTTCATTAGATACATGTACACATGTCGCATTGTCACTCCGTTAGTTCTCTTCTTTTTAATACCTCATATATCATATATATATATATATATATGTGTACATATTACTCTCTTTTTCACTTTTCTATCCATACCAGGCTTTCGTTCATGCGAAATAAACTCTGTGCCTTTCTTTTTCTCTCTTTTTTTTTATTATCTTTCCTTTTCTATCATTCTATCTATCTATCTCTCTACCTGTAAAAATTCGAACGAGAACGCAAAGAGTCCATAGATCTTTCAACGGATCTCTCTCTTTCTCTCTCTCATTCGGTTCACCGTTCTACACCCAAATATTCAGTTTTATCGAATTTGGAGGTTAACTTTAGTGAAGGTATAGCGTATATTTCGGCGGCCATGTTACTATCTCGTCGAATAAGAATGAAAATCAGGCTCGCATAATGATTTGCGCAGGTACGCCTGCGTTTCGGGGAAACCATTCACGAAATTCACCTTCGAAAATCATCGCGTGAGAAAGACAGAGAGAAAGAATTAACACGAATAGGCCTTCTCTATCTTTGTAATTGGAATAGCGAAAAAAAATTAGAGAGAAAAAAATTTATATATATATATATTCACAACCTAAAAATCACTAACAAACATTAATGTTAAATCTGAGTTGTTGTTAGTCTCACCAAATTTTTAATTAGAAAAATCAGATTTAGAAAAAATATGTTTCTTTTCTCGTACAATTATTTATGCTTAGTGAACATTTTTTTTTGTATTATTTATGAAATATGTTTAACCCTTTGAGTGCTATGGACGCATATATGCGTTTGGTAAAAATTACTAACCTTATCGTTCGACGCATCTGTGTTTGTTAATATTAATGTAAAATAATGTAATAGCTGTATTAATCAATTATATTATATTCAGAAAGAAAAACTTCAATTATTATTAAATATAATTTATTATTAAAATCTGGTTAATAATAAACTATTTTGTTCCTACAAAAATATTTTAGGTAAAAGTATTCAGCACTCAAAGGGTAAACTTATATAAACTGCATAAGTCATTTAGTATCCAAAAGTGTTGTTAGTGATTTTTCGTTGAAACATAAACGAATTAATTTAAGTTAATTTAAGTCGAAAATATCTATAAAAATATACATAATTCCGTAAAGTACATAAGTATGTGTCCTCAAGAAATTTTATTTAGGAATAAAAAAATATTTCAAATTCTCTAAATATGATCAATTAAGAGTCCTTACTTTTTTATTTAATAATGTATGCTAGAGATTTATAAAAAAATTACATTGATTTTTGTATAACTCTTGAATGAACATACAATATACAACGATTTCAATATGATCTTGCTAGGTGTACGTAAGTATATGGCCGCCACTGTATATATAGAGTGAAAGAGAGAGAATTACAAAAAGAAAAGAAAAGAAAGGAAAAGAAAGAGAGTACAAAATATTAGAAGAAAAGAAGAATTCATCGACGTCTGCCCACGTCGATCCTTTTAACATTTTCCGACGATGAGTCGCGACGAACGGCAGAAGCGAATTCCGTTAATCGATAACGAAAGAGAGCAAGAGAAAGAGAGAGAGAGAGAGAGAGAAATAGAGAGAGACAGAACAGAAAGTGATAGAGAGAAATAGAAAGATAGAGAGAGAGAGAGAGAATAATAGGAATATGTGTACATATGTATCTGAAATACGCTTAACGGAAAGAAAGAATATGCAGTTATGCATAAGAATATTTCACTCATTTTCAGTTCGCTAGCATAATGCGCGCTCGCGCACGCATTTTCCCTTTTCTACATTTTTTTTTTATTATTCTTCTCTCTCTTTCTCTCTGTCTCTCTTCTTCAGTTTTTTGCCTTCCATCTACTTCTTTATCCTTTTTTCTCTCTTTTTTTTCTTTTTTTTTCTTTTTTGTTTTATCATCGTTCGGGTAGAACTCCTACTCGTCAGACTCATGCTACTACCGTATCCGCTGTCATTATGCGCACTCTCTCTATTGTCTTCGCTTTCGAAAAAGCCGCCGCCATAGTCTATACGTCTCTCTCTCTCTCTATTTTTCTCTAACCATTCTATCTATCTATCTATCTATCTATCTATCTATCTATCTATCTATCTATCTATCTATCTATCTATCTATCTATCTATCTATCTATCTATCTANTATCTATCTATCTATCTATCTATCTATCTATCTATCTATCTATCTATCTATCTATCTATCTATCTATCTATCTATCTATCTATCTATCTATCTTGCCTATCTTTCCTCTTTCATTTTCACGAGAAAACTCCTACGTACGGGAGTATCTTTCTCCTACGTGTAGCCAAAGAATATTTCCTTTCCCCCCTTCCAAACCTTCTCTTTCGCACTATCATTCGCAAGAATTCATATAATATACACGTACACTTATATGTATATATATACATGCACTTATATATATATATATATATATCTTCACGAATTGATATCTGAACATTTCTATACACGTATAAGAACTTTTTAAAGTACTTCATATATAATAATTCATATATTATACATGTCCACCACCATATACATATATAAGTATATACATAGAAATATATATTTATACGTATACAAAAATATTTACACATATACTTCTTTACGTATAGATATCTGAACATTTCTAAAGCACCCACATATACAAAAGGAATTCTCTGAGGTATTTCATATATGTATAAGAATTCATGCACTATACGTACATATATATATATATATATATATATATATATATATATATATATATATATGTATTTACTTATACAAAAATATATATACACATATATGAATATCTTTTTTAAGAATAACATATGTGTGATCATTTTTATAACACATACAAAGAACTCTAAGATACTTCATACATACTCACATGTATATACAAACCCATATATATATATATATGAATAAATAGCAGGCATTCGACAAAGTCCGGCATTGGACCGACCAAATGGCAACGGCGACGTCCGTTCATGAGTCATTTGCATTATATACGGTAAACACGAGTTCAGACGAAAATCTACAGAGAAATACTTTAGAACGTAAATTTCAAGGTGAACAACGACAGACAACTAATACACCTTTATATCCTAGAAGAAAATTATTCTGATCTTTGTATTATATTCGATGATATAAAAAATTAGAGAGAGAGAGAGAGAGAGAGAGAGAGATAAGAATCAGGAAAAAAAAAATGTTGAAAAATTAAATGACGCGATGATAATTGATAGCAAATGATGGAGTTAAAAGGAGAGACAATAAAAAAAAACATTACGAACAATAACACATATACTCGAGTCTGAGGAATTCTTTTAATCATCTCTTGTCGTGTTTAACATTAATCTTACGGATTTCGTCATACATTCATGCTTATTTACGTATGCATATAATAGTATATCTGTGTTTGTGTATGTGTATGTGTATGTATATGTATGTGTATAGGGTTGGCCAATAAGTCTGTGCGGTTGTTTTTCAGATGCGAGTAAATGAAAGACAAAAAGAGCACGAACTTATCAATCGATTACTAAAATATTGGATCTCTCGGCAAAAAAAAATTTCGTAATATTTCTTATCAACTTTTTTCTTTTATAATATTATTATTATTATAATTATTATTATTATTATTATTATTTTGCTTTTTTGTATTAATTTATTGAATAATGGATGGTTCTATCACCTTTTTTTCTCTACTTATTAGTAGTACAAACAAATAGAATAAAATATTATATAAAATATAAACTATATAATTATAAGAACATGTGTCAAAGTTATTAAAAGGTTTAACTTTTTACATATATCAATATTATTTAATTTTAATATTTATTTATTATATATATAAAATATAATATAGATATAATTATATATCTATATTATTATATTATATATATCATATTATTATGTTATATATATTATATTATTATGTTATATATATATATATATTATTATTATATATATACATCTATATAATTTAAAATAAAATAAAATATAATAAAATATATATAATGTCAAATTTATTAAAAAAATAATTAAAGAATCTTTTGAAACAACCTGATACATGAAATGATGAAGAAATAATGACGAATAATATGCGAATTTAATAATAATATATTTTCCCTTTTTATTCTTACGTTCTTTGGTCCCTCTCTCTCTCTCTCTCTTTTTCAATGATAGTCCAGTTTTACAAAAGGTAAAGGATAGAAATAACCGAAAGCTTAATATCGAAGATAAAACGAACTTAACGGTCCTGCAACTTGCAAATGTCTGGTAGCTTGCTATATCTTTGACGAATCTTCTCTTTTTCCAACGAAAGAAAGAAAAAAAAAGAAAGAGAGAGAGAGAGAAATAACGTTAGGAGTTTAAGAAAAGAAGAGATAGTGAAAGAGAAAGAGAGAGAGAGAGAAAAGAAGTCTTCCGTTGTTCGGTGGCTCTTCCACCTGCCGGGGCCCTTACCGGCCCTAACCGGACGGTAATAAAAGGCTCTGGTGGTAGGTTGTTTAGGGCGCGTTCAAACCAGCGGACCGACTAGAAAGAAGAAGAAGAAGAAACACACAGTGAGTGTGTAAGCTGGGGTGCTTCTAGTGGACCCCAAGACGATGACGAAGAAGAAGAAGAAGGAATAGAAAGAAGAAAGATAAAGAGGTAAAGAAAAGAATAGGAAAGAAAAGAAAAGAAAGGACAGAAGGAGTATGAGTGAGAGAGAGGGAGATAGGAGACTCCCTTAATTTGACGATATCCGCTTTAACGAAAAGGAGCTTGATACCTTCCCTTTAATATATACAACATAAAAAGTTTCACGACGAATAAAGCGAGCGGAGTAGTAGCGGGAGTGAGCGAGGGAGTTAGAGAGAGAAAAAGAGAGACACCGACACAGAGAGAGAGAGAGCGAGTATATGTAGAGGGACTGTGAGAGAAATAGAGAGAAAGAGAGAGATAGAAAGTGTAGATAGAAAGAGAGAAGCAAAATGAGTGAGTGAGAGAGAGAGAGAGATGTAGCGAGGGAGTACGAACGGGAGGAAAAGGATGGGAAGGAGAAGGAGGACACATACAGAGTGTGAGCTACGAGGCAGGCTTCTATGTGGTGGTGGGAGAAGGAGCGTGCGCGCGCGAGCACTCGCGAGTGAGCGAGAGAGCAAGCAAGCGCATTTTCGTGCCAGTGGGAGAGAGATAGAACAGACGACGGGAATGAGCGAACAGTGAAAGAGAAAGAGAGAGAGAGAGAGAGAATGAGATGGGAGTGCGGGCAACCGGCCAGCACCGAGAGAGAGATGAGAGAGAGAGAAACTATACGACACGACGCGACGACCGACGACGACGACTACTACGACGAACAAGAGTAACGGATGAAAATGTTTAGTCCTTAGTCGCAAAATTCGGACGATCGTAGTTACTAAGTTTGAACTTTTTAGATTTTTCATGACTTTGTCCAAAATTTCAACATCTTTTCGAAATAATGTTGGGTGTATTTTGTATTTTCGAAAAATGACTGCTTACTCGTTCGATAGTACTTTTTTCATGTACCCTTTGGACAATAGTTGATCGCTATCGCATTGGCTAGACGAGAACGACGCTCGCTTCATGTACATAAGAGAGAAAGAGAGAGAGAGGTGGTGTACGAGAAGGATGGAAAATGAGGGAGCTGGGAGTAAGAGAAGTATAGATGAGTGTGAGTGAGAGAGAGAGGAAGAGAATGGGAGTGAAATAGGAAGGGCAGTCGAGAGATAGACGAAGAGAGAAAATATATATATATATATATATATATATGTAATACGTATGTAATGTCTATGTACATAGAAATGTGTAGGTAAAACTAATACCTAGGGCGAATTATATAAGCTATATGCGTGGAAACGCGTTCTATATAAATATGTAATACTTACGTAATAAACATATATATATATATATATATTCATCAAATACATACTTATCTATACATACATATATATGTATATATTATATTTCTATATAGATTTCTCTTGATTATATATATTTGATACATATTATATATATTATCTATATATATATATATATAT
>NW_015148971.1:3931089-3953581 GCF_001465965.1 Polistes dominula | reverse complement strand
ATATATATATATATATATATATATATATGTATTTGGATAGGTGTAGGTAAAAATATATATGTGTATGTATGTATGTATGTATGTATAGGTATATATACATATATGTAGAGCGAGAGGGAGATAGAGATAGAGACGAACGGGCAGAGACGATGGCTCGAAGCTTTGGCGGTTTCCGTATTGTCCACGCACCGGGCCGATCTAAACCTTACCGAAATTTATTTTCGAAGTATAGAATTAAAATTTCTCTCTGTTTTGAATAATAAACAATTGATCGATCTTTTCAGAGAGAAATTTTTTTTTTTCTTCAGTTAAAAAAATTGTAAAAGAATGTCGAGTATAGTGCGACGAGTCAATTCCATAGCAGCCCGGGCAAGGTCTCGTTTATTTTTGCATTTTAAGGCATTGAAGAAAAGAAAATGTTAAAAAATAGGAAAAAGCGAGCGCTCGGGCATAGGGTGGACCAGGGGGTTGTGAGGGTAGACCAGAGAAATAGAGAGAAAGGGATAGAGAAAGAAAAAGAAAAAGAGAAAGAAAGAAAGGAGGAAAGATAGAGAAAGGAAAAGAAAGGAAAAAAACGAAAAGAAAAGAAAAGAAAAGGAGAAAAATAAAGGAAGAAAAAAAGAAAGAGAGTGAGTGAGAGGGACGAGAGGGGATCGGAGATGATGTGCACAAAAACGTACCGAAGAACGCACAATGAAGCAAAAGGGTGGTACCTAACCTATCTACGTGAAGTATAAATCCATAGGTTCACGAAAGAGTTGAAACGACGCGATCGCGTACGGAACGTAAGAAGAAAAGGGGGATCAGTAAAAAGAAAAGAAGAGAAGAAAAAAAAATGAGAGAGTAAGAGAGAGAGAGAGAGAGAGAGAGAGAGAAAGAGAAAGAGAGTGGGAGAAAGAAGACCGACTAAATTCGTTTCCTTCGTGAAAATGATTGAAAATACACCGTACATCCTCTTACCCGAGATAGCAATTTTTCTTTCTTACTCCTCTCTCTCTCACTCTCTCACTCTCTTACTCTTTCTCTCTCTTTCAATCTTTCTATCTCTTATTTTATCGAAATACTTCACGTCCATTGGCAGGATTTTATTATTTCCTCCAAAATGTTTCGAATTGAGCTTTCAACACTTTTCACTCATATATATATATATATATATATATATATATATATATCTCTTTTAGTTCCCTTTTCTTTTCTTTTTCTTTTTTTCTTTTTACCCTCCTTTATTTCTATTTTTTTCACCTTTTAATAAACCAATATTCCCTCAACAATCGTAATATTATTAAATTTACGCGCTAGGCAAGATATTACATTATTGAAATTGAAGTTTCCTAGGAACTTATATAAATTAAAAAAAAAGAAAAGAAAATTGAATCCAGGGTAGAGAGAGAGAGAGGGGGGGGTTCTTATATTTTGAGTCACCATCAGTTAATCTCTTCTCGTTCCTAGACTTTTCCTAAATCTTTACGTATTATTACTACGTGAACGTCGTTTCGTAGTACACACGCAGAAACGCATTTTATATTTAAAGTATTATTACACGTGTACAACAGAAGTAAACATACACGTAAAAGAATACAAATCGATATGCGACAATTTGCTTGCTAGGATGAAACGCATACAACGTAAATACTTCAACAAAAAAGAAAAAAAGATGACCTAACAATAATTATTTATTTTACTACCCGGTATAATTATTTATTTAATTTCCTTTTACTCTACTTTCGTTTACTCTCTGCTATTTTTTTTTCTTCTTTCTTTCTTTCTTTCTTTCTTACTATTTTTTATTATTATTATTATCATTATTATTTCTTTTTTTTTAAATCTTGCATCGTCTACTACTAACCACCAGCAGAACCACCACCACCACCACCACTACTACTACAACCATCGGTAGCACCACCACAATATTATCGTGGTGTGCGCTCGTGCCTATCTGTGAGACACACCGAGGTTGACTTTCCTGTTCGACCTACTTTTGGGAACTGATAATTTTATATAAGGAACGAATCGTCTAAAGTTAAATATCGCCGCGCTGTACTTTATTCGACTACTACTACTATTACTATTAGTATTACTATTACTACTAATACTAATACTACTACTGCTAGCTAGCTAGCTAGCTAGCTAGGATCGTAAAAAGTTATTATCCTAGAATTTCGAAGGAGGGCATATCCACACACATACACATATATACATATACATATACACTCATATTTACGTACAGTTAAAAATATAATACATTTTTTTTCTTCTTCTTCTTCTTCTTCTTCTTCTTCTTCCACTTTTTTCCTTTCTCCATATTTATATACAAATGTATATATGTATTTACATATATGTATGTACAGAGATATATCGTTTCAACTAAAACACATTCCTCATTTTATTTTCTACTTTAACGATTTTATAGAATCACCGTAAGTCCAAGTATGTTGGGTCCGTTGTCCTATGTGAAAAATTACGTTTAAATACGTAGAAATAAATAAAGGACATAATGGCAAACATAAGCTCTCAAAAATACACTCATATATATACTCTCTCTCTCTCTTTTTACACACGTATAAACAATTAAACC
The DNA here is from genome assembly GCF_001465965.1 of Polistes dominula. The sequence goes on along the minus strand of NW_015148971.1, from coordinate 3,951,006 downwards.
TCATACATTTTTTTTTTACTTCCTTATTTCTTTTTCCATAATTGTAAATCATTTATATACATGTTTTGGTAGTAGTTAAAACTGAAACAAAATATTTTTCATTTTGTTATTTACTTTAACAATTATATAAAATCACCATAAATCCAGTATTTTGAGACTATGGGTCCCCGTTTCTTCGTGAAGATATACGTAAGTTGCGTAAAGTAAATACTATGACAATGTTAGCACCATGTTCTCGATTACGTCATCAGTATTCGTGGGAGCAGTGACGTACTATTTATGCGCGAACGTTACGAAGGATAGAAAAAGACAAAGAAAAAGAATGAGAAAGAAAAGGAAAAAGAGAATGAAAGAGAGAAACAGAAATAACATGCGTACACATACATACATATATACACACAAATGTATACAGATTTAACGTATATATGGCTTATCCGCAAATGAATTCTTTTTTTTCTTTTCCAAAGAAAAACAAACAAATAATTAGAAAAGATAATAAAAATATTATTTACAAACATTTTTTTATAAAATAACAATAATAATGATAATAAAAGTTTGTAAAACATTAAATGACTTTAGTTAAGTATGAAAATACAAAATCATATACACGTTATCCTGACAAAATGTACGATACTTACGTCCATCTTTAAACAAAATTAACAGTCTAATCTTAAAATTTGGTTTATTACCGTTTCAGATAAAACTGACTATTCATAGATGAGAATCCAGTATTAAAATAATAATAATAATAATAATAAAAAAACACGTAGAATAGTTCATTCCTTTTTCAAATAAGAATAATAGATAACTCTAAAATTTGATTCATTCCTATTTTAAAGAAAGCAGACTATTCATAGATACGAATACTGTACTTTAATAATAATAATAATAATAATAATAATAATAATAATAATAAAAATATTAATATAGTAACACAGAACATATAGGTTAGTTTAGTTTTTCTTCGAACGAAAATAATAGACTGTCCTAAAATTTGGTACATTCCTGTTTCAGAGAAATCAGACCATCCAGTTATATAATAATAATAATTATTATTATTAATAATTAATTAATTTATTTATTTATTAATTATTTATTATCATATATTAATATTATATTATTAATTATAATTTATATATTTCAATTCTTATATTAATAATATATGAAATATTATATATATTATATTTATATCATGTATAAATTATAGCGTATAATAATAATTATTATTAATTAATTAATTTATTAATTAATTATTTATTATCATTATTATTATTATTATTATACGCATCGTTGAATTAAAATATTGAGTAGACATTTAAGACGCAAAATATTAATATGTTTTATTATCGATATACAAAGTATTAGTGAAAGGAAAACGTTTTGATATATACTGTATATACGTATAGATATATTTTAACTGAATAGTGTTCAGTCATTTGCATAATATGCATGATATATATTATATGAGATCGATCAGTTATGTATTTTATATGATAGAAAATGTATCTATAGAGAAAATAGTTGGAAACTAAATGAACAAAATTAATATAACGGGTTAAAATCTTTCATTTTCATTTATTTTCTCATCCCGTTCAATTTTTTTTTTTAGTAGCATCTTTAGAAATAATTATTTATACGTGTTTGGTAGAATACGAAATTAATGACACCTATGAAGTAAATGAGAAAGGAACGATAAAAAAGTAAATTTGTATGAAAATCATTTCGTAACAGAACGATCCTTTTTTTTTATTGTCGTTGATTCATAGAAGTATATTTGTGATGATAAACATATATGAGTGTATGTATACATGTATGTGCAAGTAATACGCGTACCAGTGTTTTTTTCTTATATGCAAGTAAAAATATAAATATATGTACGTTGAATGAATGTGTATCTGCGTGTGTGTGTAGGTGAGTTTAACTCGAGTGGAGGAGAGGCCCCTGCCTTGTGTTCTACGATTCTTGGAGTTCTATCAAGACTGAAAGTATTACACATAATGGCAGTTCCCTAGATCCCTCATTTTTTTTTCTCTTTCCTTTCCCCTTTTTTCTTCTTTTTTTTTTCTTCTTTTCTCTTTTTCTCTTTCTTTCTTTTTTTTCTCTCTCAAGACTCTTCTCTCTTTTCGAGAGATATTAAAAGAAAAAGCTTTACTCATTACGAATACTTTTCCACTATATATTTCAAGTAGTCGAAAAGAGTAAGAGACATAAAGAGAGAAAAAGAGAGAGAGAGAGAGAGAGAAATTATAAGGTTAAATTCAAAGAATAAGAAAATCAAGAAAATAATAAATCGAACAAAATTCGAATTATATATATATATATATGTATGTGTGTGTATAGTTAATATAATTTTATAGTATAATTATTAACGTAGTTGTAAAGAGTAAGAATGTAAAAGGTAAAAAGAAAAAGAGATAAAAATTAAATTAATAATAATTAGTTAATAATAATAATAATAAATAAATTTGAAAAATATTATAATAAAAAAATGTTTTACAATCTAATTTTTAGTAAGTGAAAAATATAAGAGAAAATGATATGTAATAAATTAATATTAATAATTAATTACGAAGAATAATAAAATGGAGGATGAATTTTAATTATAAAAATATTCGAATATTCATACAAAATTATACTTCCAACAATTTTCTTCTACAATGTTGACTATTTGAAAGAATTTTCAAAAAGAAAAAGAGATCAAATACAATATAAAATGAAAAGAATAAAAACATAAGTAAATATAATTTCTCCTATGACAAAAATGAGCACATGGCAAATAAACTATGATCATTTTTCTAAACGTTGAAAAAAAAGCTTGACGAGTCAAATCATCTTTTCGTTAGGTTGCTTTCTTTAGCTTTTTCATGCACTTTTTATTCTCATTAGAGACTTCACTTGGAATATAAAAAAAAAACTTTCCTCGAGAGTTTAATTGCGCCGGTCGATTTTTCTCGTCAACGTATCTGTAAAAAGTGCATGCAAATCATTCCAAGATGGCGACACTGTACGGCAGGGCTGATCTATCAAATGACTTTTCTTTTACTACTGTATACTGAGAAAAAAAAAGGCAAAAAGATTTATTATAATATTATTATTATTATGCTTTGATTTTATTAGAAATAAATTTATTTGATTACATCAAAATATGTGCATGAAAATATACAAAAAAAAAAAAAATGAATTGATTACAAACGTAGAAAATAATTGACATAAGTAGTATGTATATATACTTTTTGAATAATATGAATTATATTAGAATTGTTTAGAATTATTTGATTTATATTGTATGAAAATATTTAAAACAGTAAATCAACTTATTGTTAGTTTCTACGTAGCATCGAAGTGCAATCGTGAATTGCTGCAAAGTCAGATAAGAAGACGATGTTTCATTGGAACGTTGCGTCTGATTCATTTGAGATTAGATAGGCCTTACAGTAGTATAGGTTACAACCAAGTAAGATATGAAATTTTTATTTTTAAATCAACAGAGAAATATATAACAAAGTAAATACATATATATATATATACTTACCTTCAAAGAAGAAGATTTCATAAATATATGCGTATATGTTTTCATTCTTTGTTTACGCGCGTAGATGATTTTTATTAAAGAAAAACCATTTTAAGGGAGGAAAAGAAAATGGAGGAAAAAGAAAATTTCTCTCTAGAGTGTAAGATAAAAGTAATATTTAAATGTGACTAATAATTTTTTTTTAATTAAGAACGGTGTATTATGAGTTGAGTTATATTTTTTTATTGTACATCAATTTTATGATTTTTTATTGTTTGTACAATAAAATAAAGAATTTATTTATTTATCACAAATAATTTTTACGTAAGAGCCAATTTGAAAAAAAACTTTCTACCCCGAATAAAGTAGTCTTACGTGCTTCGTATTATTTTTCTTTTGTTTTACATACAATTTTTAAATCCCTTCCAGGGTGTATAATAAAATCGGTATTTAAATGTTACAAATAATTGGGATCTAAGAACGTTCCTTTATATTTGAAAATATTTTTCTTTTATTGTACATCAATTTAATCCCTTTACGGCTTACAATAAATATTTCAAAATTGTACAAAATGAATTAAAAAGAAAAAAAAACTACTTTCAGAAAATCTTGCAAGAAACATTGTGTACTGTTGATACTTTTAATTTGACACAATGTATTTATTTATATACACGCGTAAGAATTTGTTCTTGAATAATGGCAGTCCCTTTTCTCCTAGAAAAGATTTACGATTATTTAAAGGCATTAACCATGGGTTGTAAATCTTTCGCATAGGTTTTCTTCGTATAATGCACCCTCATAAAATGTCGAGAATTTAAGCGATCGGTCGGTAAGCACGTTCTAGCTGAATTCTACCGATCGAATGTGATTGAGCTATCGCTTGGAACAGGTGCCTCTCTCTTTATCATTTATTTTTGTCAATATTAGTCCAATTGAAATCGAGAACAAAAAAGGTCCAAATGAATGAAACATTTCTTTATTTTTTTCCTATAAAAGTAATCACCACTCTACGTTTCAAATTTTTATATTATACAAACCCTAATGTTCTGTTGTTTTTTTTTTTTCAGGATAATGTAAATTTTTATCTGAAAAATGTAGAAGATTTAATCTTAATAATAAATAAAAAATTATTTAATAAATTATATAAAAGTTTAGTATATAATCTTATGAGTTGTAAGTTTGTTTCTCTAATCTGTATTTAATTGAAATCGTGTATGACGAAACATTATTGGATATTAATTAAAATATTCTATTTAAAAGCCATTAAAATTTTATTTAATATATTAGGTAATAATATATTTATTTGTAATATTTTTGATTTATAATTTCATGTACCGTGGTATTTGGTTGAATTAAGGAAAACATAAAGATGATTTGTCCAACCTTTTTGTAATGTGCAACCTTACATGCAATCTTACTATAAATATAATCAGTTATCTTTCGTATTAAAAAATTAAAATTGTATTGTACACCAATCACGCATTTGCAATTGCTATGTTGATAGTAAAATTTTGTAAAGCTAACTTTCAACCATTTTCTTAAATTTTCTTAATTTTAAATTAAGAAAAAAAAAAAATTAAATAAATTTTCTTAAACGAACAATAATTTTCTGCCATTTGATTCAACACGTTCAACGATGATTTATTATCATTATAGTTATAAATTATTACTTATTTTATACAAACGCGTCATTGTTTTCTTATATGCGTGGTATTTATTAAATGTTAAATAAAAATAATCAAAAAATTTCGATAAGTAAATTGTTACAATTATACACACATGTACCGATTTCAATGTACACTTCAAAAAATGTACCAAAACAATCATTTTCACAACCATAAGAGTTTCATGAATCGAAAAAATGTGAATAACGTAATTCTATATAATATCACAAAATGATATTAACAATAATTAATTATTTCTTTTAAATGAGAAAAATATAAAAATAAATATCAACGTGTAACAAAAACGGTACACGTATGTGACACGGTATAAACGTATTAAATTATAATAGAATAAATTAACAATAATTAATCGGACTAAATAATAAACATAATCTCAGTTATTTCAATGATATTAATGTAACTGTAATTCAAAAAATATAATTATCTAAATCGGATCGGCCGTTAGTTCGTTCATGGTTTCACACACATGCATGAATTCTTTTGGAATTAGAAAAATGAAACTAGAGAGAATAAAAATGATAAAACAAAAAATCAAAGTAAAAGAATCGTGGGAAAGGGAACTACTCGAGTTACTTTGAAAATTATCAACGCTTCGATTCCGAGAAAGAACTGTGTGGCTCGCAGCGGGAGAGGATTCGACTATGGCAACATTTACATATGTACACTCGTACGCACGAATATAACACACGTTCACGAGGAACAACAACAACAAGAACAACAAGAACAACAAACTAAAAAAATAGAAAAAGAGGAGTAAACATAAAAAAAAAAAAGAACCATTACGGTTGACCCAATCCCCATGACTACTTTCTCGAGTGGGAAGAGAACGAACGTTATATTTCCACCCCCCAACCCATATTCTACACGCCCCCTCCCCTCTGACGATTTTTTTTTCTGTTTTTGCACACGCGCGAGCGCGAACGTCAAATGAAAACAAAAGATACGCGTGCTTCGAAAACAATTCACTATTAAAAGCGTATGGGACTTGTTTCTAAATTTATCAGCTGGTATTTTGATAGAAAAAAGAAAGAAAAAACAAGAAAAAAAAAGGAATAAGAAAAAAAAAGAAATAAGAAAAAAAAAGAAATAAGAGAAGAGAGTAGAACAAAAAAAAAATCTGTCCGTCATTACGTGGGTTACAGTATGGAATTTTTTTTTTTTTATTTCGTGTTTTAAGGTTCCTCGTTGATTGGTTCGAATTTTTGGACGATCATCGTCTTAAGAAATATCGTTGAAAGAATTTTTCGAGGAGCTCGTTGAAAAAAAAGGGAGAAAGAAAATTTTTGTTGTAGACAAAAAAAAAAAGAAAAGAAAACTTCACGATTTCTAAACCTCGAATAAAAGTGATCGAGTGTTTTTGACAAAAAAAAAAAAAAGAAAGAAAAAAGAAAGGAGAAAAATAACTATCCGTCGTTATTACTGTTGAAAGGTAACTTTTTTTTTTCCATGAGCTTACTCGAATTTTTGGCCGATCCACCGAGTTGAAAAATATTTGTGAAAGAATTTTCGTGCTTGTAAAAAGAGAGGGAGAGACCGAAAAAGAAAAAAAAAAAAGAGAATTTCTTTTCTTTCCCTTTTTTTTTTCTTTTTCGTTTAAAAGAAAACTTCACGGTTCCTAAACGTGAATAAAAGTGTTTCGATAGAAAAAAAAAATCAACCTGTTCACCATTATTTCGGTAATTCCAAGGACAGATATATATTTTTTTTTCGTATAGATTTCCTCGGTAAAAATTTGAACGGAGTTGAACACAGATGAAAAAAAAAAAGATGATTATCCCGTGATAAAATAGAAAAAACAAATAATAATATGTTTATAAAAGAAAACTGCATTGGTTTTTTCCTCGAACGTGAATAAAGATGGACGCCGGTATTTTGAACAATTGTCCGCAACGATTAAAAAAAAAATGAAGCCCGTTTTGTTATAAGATTAGAAAGACAAAATATTTGTTGTTCATAGATTGGTTTAGATTTTGAGACCCCAAATCATAATCATCACCATCATTATCATCGAGTTTAAAGATGGAAGATATCAGTGAAGATATTTTTTACCTTCCGAAGCAAAAAAAGAAAAAAAGAGAGAGAGAAAGAAAAAATAAGAAAGAATGTTTATAAAGAATACTTCTCGATTTCTATACGTGAATAAAAGTGAGTGAACGAGTAAAAGAACGAGATAGAAAAGATATCTATCCATCCATCTATCCATCCATCCATCCATCCATCCATCCATCTATCTATCTATCTATTTATCTACGAAGAAAGAGAGATAAAAAGAAAAAAAGAAAAAAAGCAAAAAAAAAAAAGAAAGAAAGAGAAGAGAAGAGATAAAAGGCGGGTATCGTGGCTCGGGAGTCACGTGGTTTCTCAGGTAAATCCCTACATTCAGGCGGACGGTACTTGTCCGCCCTGGAGCACCCTGCTTTGTGATGAATGTCTGCTGCGGCTACCTCCTCCACCTACCCCCACCCCCTTACTCCCGCCCTCTTCCCTTCTTTCCCTTTAGCGCCCCTCCCCCGTTCTTGCCCCGTCTCTTTTTGTCCTCAAGAATGTGCACAATGCCTGTGCTGCTGTTGGTGCTGCTGATGGTATTGGTGCGCTGGTATTGGTGCCTGGTGCTGCTACGGTGCCTTTTCCTTGTGTTGTGTTGTCTCTTCTTGCCTTTCTTCTACTATTCCAAACCAAACCTACCACCATACCATCACCATACCATCACCATACCATCACCATACCATCACCATTACCATTACCATACCCATGACAATCACCGCCCTTAAACTCTCTCTTTCTTCATTCTCCTTTTCCTTATCCTATTCCTTTTCTTTTTTCTTCTTCCTCCGTAGTATTTCTTTCAGGATGAGATTTTCTTTAGCTTTTTCTTTTTTTCTATTTGTTTTACCTTTTTGAAAAAAAAGGACTTAATAACGCGCGCGTACACACAGTTGCTAAAAGAAGAAAATTTGTCGTTTTTCTAACAGGTAAATCAAGGAATATACACACACCTCTTGTCGTTACTTGTACGCACTTTTAAACTTCCCGCTTTTTTTCTTATCCCCACCCTTTACTGTCACTGTTGTTCCTTTTTTCTCCCCACCCCGTTCTTTCTGTCGTTACAAAAGAATTCTCTTTTTCTTCATCTTTTTATTTTCTTTATCTCCTTTTTTTTATCCTGCTTTTCTTTTCTTTTTTTTTTTTTTTATTGTTTTCGAAGAAAATCATTATTTCTCTTCGTATATAAAAAAAAGCTTACCTTTTATATAGGTGGGTGGGTAGATAGGTAGGTAGGTTGGTTGGTTGCTTGGTTGGTTGGTAGGGTAAGAATAGGTTGGGTGGGTTCGTTGTAAAAAAAAAAAATGAAGGAGAAACTCTTTCTTAATCCTATTATAACTAGGACTATTTCTGTCTCACTCTTTCTCTCTTTATATATATTTATATTTTTTCTCATTTTATTTCTTTTTAGTGGTAGCATGAAATTTCTTTTAGAAATGAATACATTTTTGATTGTACAATTTATATATTTACAACATTTTACCTGTACAGTGCAATCTTCCAGTATCCGAAGCATTTACTATTCGAACACCATGTATATAATTTTTACATTTTTTTTTTTATTGTTCCAATATGAAGTTGAATTCTAACGCGCATTTACAAGTCACGTATGACATCGAAAAAAAGAAAAGAAAAACAATACTAACAAGTGAATGAAAATAGAAAAGAAAGAAATACTCTATGAATAAAAAGTAAAACAAAAAAAAATAAAAAAAATAGGTGAAAGAGAATAGTAAAAATTGCAAGTGCGTTTTATGTCATACGAAAATTCCTTTAACCTGAAAAAGTTATGTCCCTTCCATTAATTCGGTTACCGAAGGGAAGGTACGAGTAACTGATACAAGGGTGGGCTGAAAAGTTATGAGCTTCGGTAAAAAAGAAACTTTTAATTATTTTCTTGAAAATAAATAAAAAATAACAACAAAAATGGTTTCTTCAATCCAACCACCACGTACATAAATTATAACATACATATATATATATATATATGTATATATTTCGGAAGGTATATAAAAAAGATAAAAATGTATACTTACTTGCAATAAATCGTTGACGTCTTGAACGAAGTTGATCTCTCCATTAGTTTATTTATATTATAACAAATAATAAATAATATTCATCATTTTTTTTCATCTTTTTTTTTTCATTATTATCATTTACGATTGATAGAATAAAAAAAACGATGACGCGTAAGCATCATACGCATTTAAAAAACAAAAATAAAAGGATTGATAAATAACGATGCGAGATTTAATAGAAAAAAAGAAACAAAAATAATCTCACCGTGGAGGTTGTGTTCTTTTTTTTTTGTTTCTTGTTGTTGTTTTTTTTTTCTTGAAAAACGTAACGTATTCTATATTTAACAAACATCTTTTTTTCCATGTTAATATTTACAATTACACAATATGAGCCACTTTTTGTCTCTTTCCCCGTCTAACTCTCACTTTTCATGTTCGTCATCTTTATCATATTTTTTTTTCACAACTTTTCTTCTTATCGTTTCTTCCTTATTCTTAATCTCTCATTCTTCTCACTCTCACTTTCATTCTAACATATTTGTCGTTGAATTATTTACAATACGTAATTACAATGCGTTTATCATAGACGGAGTGTGATCATCAACAGGCCAAATTCCGTTTCGAATTTTCACATGAAGGCATGCATGCACACACATACACACATTCATACACACATACACAAAAACACGATTGCAGGACGTACGCATACGTGAACTCGCTCAGCTCGTATTATACACCTGCCTTTCTATATTATTCTTGTGTATGGTACCGTTTTTTTTGTAGTCCAGAATATATGCATGTGTGCGTTGCACCCTATATATGCATGTATACGAGTAGGGTCACATTCGTGTAGCAATACACACAGCACACACTTGTACACACCACACACAAAAACGCGCACGGTAGAAACCGACAGCAGTGAAAAAGGGTGGGTTGAAAAGGGGGTTAGTGATGGAGATGGGAATAGGTGTGGGTATGGGGGATGAGGGGTGAGGAGGGTTGGAACCGGGAACGTAGCAGAAGCGAGCTAGTACGAGCCGAATGTATTCCTTCACATAAGTGTATTGGTTTGTTGCGTACACGCACGATGACGATGAATGATACACACATACATACATGCACGCACTTGTTTAACGCACGCAACGTTTGCGCGCGAGCGCAACTATGCAAGGATAAACCTAAACCCCACATACAGATCTTTTTTTTTTTCTTTTTCTTAGAATCGTCCACCAAAATTCTTTTTGACCGATTTTTATAATATAAAGACGATGATTCTTTCTCTCTCTCTCTCTCTCTTTCTCTCTCCCTTTCGTAAGTTCGTTCGTTCCCACGCATTCATCCAAGAATTTCATTTATTGAGAGATCAAATCGACGAACGAAAATTTATTTCAATAGTACAGAAAAATCACTATACTTATAAAGGTGCAGAGGATGGGGGAGTTAGGTTGATTGAAAAGTTTTGACGAACCTTGACTAAAAAGAGTATCGTATTTTTTATGTTTTATTTTTTTTTTTTGTTAAATAAAAGCAAATAGTTGGATCGAAAAAAAATAATTGTTTTCGAGAGCCAAGGCTCGGAACTTTTCAAACCCCCCACCCCGAATGTAATTTAATTTAATTCGTCTTATCGCTAATTAGGCCCGAGATTAGGCTAGAGATTATTTTAATTAATCAACGTCAGCGTTGCTTTTCCCTTTATTTTCTTTTTTCTTCTTCTATTCTTTTTTTTTTTTTTTAATTTGTTGTTTAACGCGCATGTGTACGTCGTATATATTGTCTTTTTATTTTTTAATTAGTGTATATAGTGATTTTTCTATATTAATAATAATAATTATAATAATAATAATAATAATAATAATAATAATAATAATAATAATAATAAGAAATTTTAATTAAATTAAATTATGTTAAAACTAAACAACTGATTTTGAAAATTTCAAATTATGAATTTTTGTGGAATTTTGAAAAAGACGTGTTGCAAGCGTTTGTTAAATTTTCTTTACTTTTTTTATTATTTATTATTTTTTTATATTCTATCTAAAAACTATATATATATATATGTATATAAGATTGTTATTATTATTACTATTATTAATATTATTATTATTATTATATACATATGTTAAGTTTTGTATTAATTACTTATTTTTTTGCTTCTTTCTTTCTTTTTTTATTTTCTCTTTTTTTTTTTTCTTTGAAATTCGTAATTCATTTAAGTCAATCACAAAACAAAGTTAGTTAATTAATATTGTTTGTTGGTTGTTGTTGTTGCATTTATTCGTTTTTAGTAAACGTTTTATTTCTTTCGTGCACGAGTATGTGTGTTAGAAGGAGAGGACCCGCTACAAAGACCGGTCTTACATATTCGCGTAAGGTTTCTGTGCTTTGTTAAGTTAGAGTGTGTAAATCCTTGTGTTGTCCCCTTATTGGTTGCTTGGTTGCTTGCTTACTTGCTTGCCTGCTTACTTCGTCAAACCGGATTAATACGAAACACACACATGACATTAGACGAAGTCGTTCAACGAAATCATTCCAAATCAAATCAAATTTTGTTCTTTTTCATACCTTTTTATCATATTTTAACACTATGACGTCCGGTGGCGCCATGTTGGTGCCATGCGAAAATTATCGGATACGTGCCGGTGGCTCCACTTTGGTGCCATTCGAAAAAATTATCTTTATTTATTATATATTATATATAATATAATAATGGTAATAATTATAATAATTGTTATATATAATAATATATAATAATATAAATACCGGCACGAGACAAACAAATTTAGATTAGACGTGTGGACGGCATAGTGTTAATAATCATTTCATTTAAAAACAAAAAAAATTATAAGGATAATATACTAAATAACTATACGAAAAGAAAGATGTAACATAGATGGAAGAGATAAGGTGGTTTTTAAATTGTTTATTCTTAAAATAATATATTTTTGGAAAGGCACATGCGGCTCGAAGTTTTAACATAAACAAGAAATTTTTTTTCTTTTTCAATTTTTTTTTTTTAAGCACATTTCAACACATTTTTACGACACATGCACGCACACGCATCAAAATCCAAGCTTTTATGAAACCAGGAATACAATTTTTTTTTTTTAAACATTATATTGTTTATTTTCAATTAAATTCAATCGAAACAAAAAAACGAAAGAAAATCAAAAAGAGAGAGAAAGAGGAAGATTTGATAAAAATTTAATGAAATTCGAATGAAATTAAAACGATCATCTTTTAGAATTAAAGCTTATTAATGATAATAATGTATAAATATGAAAACGAATGTTTGTATTTGTGTATGTATGTGTGAGAGAGAGAGAGAGAGAAAAGGAGAAAAAGAGAGAAAGAAAAATGAAGTTCGGTTGGCTTTGGTTCTATGATTTCAACGCAAAACTTAAAGTATCCTGAATCCTATAGTTTTTTCCATACATTTTCAATTTGTTCATAATTACAATGATTCGAAATTTCAAGGACACCCCGTGGCAAATGTCAATCAAACGAATTTCATTTACCAAACGTTATTCGCGTACGAGAAAGGAAAAAAAATATTTCTTAGAAAAAAAAAAATATTCCATAAAAAAACCAAAAAAAGGGTGGGTTGAAAAATTTTGAGTCCCCTACTTCGAAGCAACAAAGAAAAAAATTAACAAATTAATTCTGTGTTTTGCGCTCAAGACTTTTCAACCGGTTCATCATTATTTTTTTTTTTTCAAATCTGTAAAAATTACACAATTACATGTATAAATGATATCAATTTACATATACATATACAATGCATGTATATGTATATATACATTTTTATTTTATATACACAACGTTCTTATATACTAACGCCTTTTTTCTTGTTTTCGTTTATTTTAATTGTTTTTTTTTTCTTTCATTTTTTTATTATTATTTTTTTTTTTTTTAATAACATTTATACAAAATACGACAAAAAAAAAACGTGTGTCGATCATTCGTAGAATTTTCTCAAAACTACTCTTTAACTCGCGTTTTCTTTTTAAAACGCTCGAGTGTGTGTGTGTGTGTACGTGTATGAGTATGTGTTGTGTGTAAAAATCACAGTTCTTGACAATTATCATAAGTCGTATGAACGATAATACACAATGATAACAATAATATTGGGTTGTTCGGAATGTAATTTCATGTTTTTTTTGTGACAATTTGAAAATGAAGACAATTTTTGCTTCCTAACCTAAAACCTAGGCCTTTCAAGTGGGCATAAACAGTTGAATTTAATAAATTTAACATCACACCGATCTCATGTGTTGTTATCTGCCGGTTTGCATCAACTAATGTCTTTATTCTGTCAGAAAAAAATGAAATTACCCTAGTAGCACAAATTGTTCAATATTTTGTACTACCAGGGTATTTTCTAAACAACCCAATAAATAACAAAAAAAAAAAATTATTATCTTTTCCTATAAACTTTCAAGAAAAGTCGTAGAAAATAAAAAAGTTAAAAAATATCGTTTTGTAAATCTTTTTTTTTAAAATAATACAGAAAATTTAATTACCCTAAATAATAATATAAATAAGAAAAAAAATTGCAATTTGTTAACGAATTAAAACAAAAGATGTTTATTCCACGATTTATACGTGTTTTAATTTTTTTCTTTTTTTTTTTTTTAATATACGCACGAAAATGTAAAAGTTTTCATTTATGTATAATATGTATAAAAAAAATATATAGAAACGGCGTGTCCTTTTCATTGGGTAAGGAAGAATGGGTGGGTGGTAAGGGTTGGTTTATAAGGGAGTTTGTAGTTTATAATTCAAGTTTACCTAAGTCAACCTATCGTTATGACACGTAATCTCTTAGAAAGCTGCTTCTTAAAAACTAACATTTGGTATTTCTCGCAATTCTGCTAATTGAACTATCTATTTGATGAATTAAGAAACAACAACAAAAAATTAATGAAATATGGGTGACCATAAAAAAGAAAAAAAAAAAAGGTTGCAAATGTACGGTGCTGTCATTTTTTATTCTCATTCGTAAAAACCTGAACTGGTTGGAAAGTTTTGAACCTAATGTAAAAACGATTATACATTTTTAAAAATACATTTTTATTTAAAGAAAAAAAAATTAAAAAATATTAAAAGATGTTTTTGTTGAAACTTTAAAACTCATTTTTCAATATCAGGTTCGTATAAGAAATAAGAAGAAAACGAATGATAAACCAAAAAAAAAAAGAAAGAAACAATAAAGAATGAACAAAAAATATATTATTATTATTATTATCGTGAAAAGATAATGATAACGTTTACGTACAATACCCTCGGAATTCGACTATGAAAAAAAATTATCAAAGAAAAAAAAGGAACAAATATTGAAAATATAAAAAAAAAACTTTTTTGTTTTTATATATATAAAAAGAAAATGTGAAAAAAAAAGTAAAAAAAGCGCAGATGCTGGGGTGGTGATGAACGAGCGAATTTTCTAATTAATTATTTTGTTTCGTTGCATGAGTATCGTCGTTATTATTATTCTTATTATTATTCTTATTCTTATTCTTATTATTATTATTATTATTACTATTATTATCATCATTAATATTATTTCTGCTTCTTTTTTAATTTTTTCATTTTTTTTTTCATTTTAATTTAATGTTAATTTAATATATATATTATACATATATATATATATTTTGTTCTTAAAATTTTTATTTTATAATAATATTATTTAATATTATTTGATATTATAAGTATATTTTATATTTATTAATAATTCTTATTATTAATATTTTTTCACAGCTTTTCTTTCTCTCCATAATTTTGTGTTTTTTTTTTTATTTAATTTTTGTGTATGTATATATTTGTGTGTGTGTATATATTAACAAGAAATAAGTATTAATAATACTGTTATTATTATTATTATTATAAAATTGTATTTATATATTTTCAATTAAATTTGAAATTAAATACTACGTTACTTCATTTTGCGATGCTTCTGAAAGTTTGTTACAATTATGTAAAATTGTTAATAGAAGAATATCTTGTTTATTGAATAATTATTTAATTAATTAATTACATTAAATATGAAAAATATTCATGAACATAAATATTATTATTTTTTAAATAATTAAAAGTAATTGATAATCTTTTTTTATCTATTTGTTGCACTTTACTGAGCCCCTAATGAAACGAGTCTCAATGCCAAACGCATAATCATGAATACGACCTTGATTATAAGCATAATACAAAGGGGGCTATCTTCCTATTTAACAATAATCATAAATACAATTTAATAATAATAACAATAGCAATAATAATAATAATAATAATAATAATAATAATAATAATAATAATAATAATAATAATAATAATAATAATAATAATAATAAAGTCAACTTATCACACGTTGCTCTTGTAAAACTTAAAAGTTAAAAAGGAAAAAACTTACCCGTAATTTCGAAATTATTTCTTTAATATAAAAAAATAGTTCTTAACAATATAAACAATATAATAATAATAATAATAATAATAATAATAATAATAATAATAATAATAATAATAATAATATTTAATAATAATTTTAATAATAATTATAGTAATAATAATACTAAAAAGAATAACACTTGTTTGTCTTTTTGAAAGAATATTTTTTTCTGCCCACTTGTTAAATTTTAATTTATTTATTGCAAACATTTTTTACGACCACACTTGTTTTCTTTCTCTTTCTCTCTTTCTTTCTGTCTCTATCTCTGTCTCTTTCTCTTTCTCTTTTTCGATCGTTACGAAGTTCGCTGACTGGAGACGACACGTGGCGAATGAAAAGTAGACAAAGAGAGAAATAAAACAAAATACAAAAAAATATGCGTGCAGTGGATTTGTTCAAAAAGACAATTAAGAAAAAAATATAATATATATGTATATATGTACATATGTGTATATTACATAAATAAAAATATAGTCGCGCGCATTCTAATCCTAAAATTCGCTTTTATGAACAATGTATAATAAAAATATACGTGTAATGTAACAAGAAAAAGTAATAATAATATTAATAATATTAATAATATTAATAATAATAATAATAATAATAATAATAATAATAATAATATTAATAATAATAATAATAGTAATAATAATAATTATTATTATTATAATAAATTTATCAAAACAAAATGGATCATAATGTAAAGAAATGTAACACACATACGCGCACACATTCACACACATACATACAAAAAGAGAGAGATTGGAAAAGAAGAGAAAAGAAACTAGTAATTTGATTACTAGACACGAGTATATGCGTGAGTATGTGTTTTTATGTATATATGTGTGTGTTGAACGAGATAGCACCTTCGAATCACACAAAAATGCGCTTTCTCGGCGTGAATTTGCAATCTCTTATGCACTCTTCTATGTTTTTTTTTTTTAATGTATATACATACATAAATACATTAATATATAAATATAAATATATTATATATATATATGTACATATATACACTTAGTTTCCTTTCTTTCTCTTTTTTTATTCTCCTTTTTTTTTCTTTTCATTTATTTAGATTTGTGAACGAGACAGCAGAGATAAATTTCATACGTTTTTATCCAAATTTTGTTAACTAACACGTGTTGCTTTTCTTCACGCGAATTACTAAAATGATTAATCACATTTGCAAGAAAAAAAAAAATAAAATAAAATTAATACGTCGTGTTATTTTGCGTAAACTTTTTTCGATTAAATAAATCAAAAAATGACATCTTATAATATTCGTAAAACATATAAGAAAAACATAAGATTGTCATTACGTTTAATAATAAAGGAAAATTAACAATTTAATTGGTGTAATATTTTATTGTATATTATGTTCTTTTCTTCGATTAAATTAATAATAGAATAAAATAAATTAAAATTAAAAACGAATTAATATCGAAACATTTAAGAAATATAAATTCAATTTGAAAATATAAATATAATCTCCTACAATAAATAATTCACTTAAATATTAAACGATCTTGAATAATGTCAAAATCGAATGATTTTTCGAATAAAAAATTTCCAAAAAAAAAAGAAAAAAAATTACCAACAAAGAATTGTCACCGTTAAAAACGAAAAAATGGTTTTTTCATCCTCGATGACGATTTTTTTTGTTAATCAAAAACAAAAATTATAATATATATATCGTGATCGAATAATCAGATTGAAGTACAAATCAATCCTTAAGTGTCAACAAATAAAGAAAAAAATAATAAAATAATAATATAATAACATATTCCATTTTTAAAATAAAAATTCCATTTAATCACATATCCGTAATTCCTAATAAACCTACAGAATAAAATTACCCATAATTTCAAAGTCCAATGATTTCCAATAAAAAGCTCGAACGTAAAAAGCAACGAAGAAAGAAAGAAAAAAAAAGGAACAAATGTAAAGAACGAAAGAACGAACGAACGAACGAAGGTTTTCCGCCCTCGATGACGAATCGAAGGTAAGGATCTTAAGGTAAAAAAAAAGGTATACGTATCAGAAAGAGAAAGGGATAAAAATATAGACGGGGAGAGAAAAAGAAACAGAGAAAGAGAGAAAGAGAGAGAGTGAGAGAGGAGAAAGGCAAAGTCTAGAGGATATGTGCACGCAACGATGCGTCAATGCACATGCCTTCGTAGCCGAGCAACGTTAGCTACGGGGGTTGGCAGACAATGAGTAACGGGTCTCCGTATAGCCGTCAAGGGTCGAAGAAGGGAGAGGGCAGGGAGAGGGAAGGCCGAGGGAAGTCCCGCATCTCCAATCGATTACAATAGCACCTAACCTAGGGTAGGTAGCGGGAGAAGAGACCCGTGTGAAAGGCCCCTTTCCTTTCTCTCTCTCTCTCTCTCTCTCACAAACACACACACACACACACATACACACACATTTATATATACATATATACATGTATAGATACACCCTTTCGGTGTTGCATGTACTTACGTACATATTAGTACACACGCAACATAACCAAACACTAACACATACACACAAAACATACACACATACATATATATATATAGATGGTTTCATTCCTTTTCCCCCTTTCGCCCCATTTTACTCCTTTTCTCTTACGCGATATTCCCTTAGCACAACATGCTTGGGGTTGTGTCTCGGCTTTACTCGGCCTTCGTCGATCGTATTCGCCAAAGGATCTTCCACCTGCATGCGTGTGTCCAATTTCTTTCTATATATATATATAGATATATGTGTATATATATGTGTGTGTGTGTGTTAGTTCTACACCCTCTCACCCACCTCGTATATCCCTTCGAAAGAGAACACTAAACACTCGGAGTAATTTGATAATTCCATCGTTTCCTTTGGAAATCGCTAATGAAACTCATTACGGTCAATACGGTCCTACGGTAAAGGTACGAGAACAAACTCCAAGAGATTCGAGTTTAAGAGAGAGAACTGGTTTTCCACCTTGTATCTTCACTAACACTAACACTATTACGATTACTACTACTGCTACTACTTCTACTACTGTTGCTGCTGCTGCTGTTGCTGTTGCTATTGATAGTGGTGATTGTGATGGTAGTGGAGGTACTACTATATACTGTATAGTATTACCACTACTATTATTACGACTACTACTACTACTACTACTACTACTACTACTACTACTACTACTACTACTATTACTGTTACTGTTGCTGTTTGCTGCTGATGCTGATACTACTGCTGTTGATGATGGTGCTATTACAGTACTATGTATTTGCAGGTTGAAGGAAAGTACGAAGAAATATTTTTTCCAGAGATTCTTTAACGCTATGTTTTATATTA
The DNA here is from genome assembly GCF_001465965.1 of Polistes dominula. The sequence goes on along the minus strand of NW_015148971.1, from coordinate 3,931,974 downwards.
TGTCTTAGTTAAGTCTATTGTCTTTATGAACGAGTAAGTTGAAATGACCCTTAGAAGGATGAAAGTTATATGGTAAGAATCTTTTCCAGATCATTCGAAACTAATCATACAAAACTGATCATATATTGCAGATTGGATTTTTATACATAATATAATCAATTTGATTATATAGATGAAGAAGATAATATTAGAAAAAATCTGATCGTATAAGAAAAAAATTCTAACGTAAGAATAATTGATCGTGATATTTGTTTTATGAACAATAAAAAATGAGCAGAAGAAAAATCCTGGAAGATATGGAACTATCCCATTTGGATACTATTCGATGAACAACTGTACCAAATTAATCTGATTATTTAAATCAATTTATGATTTCATTATAAAGTAAAGTAAAAAAGAAGTAATTATCAAAATAATAATATTCCTCTAAAAATTTGAGTAAGAGCCAAGAAAAAGTAAAAGATAATAAGAGGGACATGTAGAGAAATTAGTACACGTAGTATAAAAATTTACAAGGTGAATATTTTCGTAGCCGATAAAGAAAGGAAAGAAAGAAGCACAAAGTCGGTTGGTGGGACTACTATTTTTCTTTCTCTTGCGTTTCGGCGTATTCGGAGGTCAGCGGGTCTAGATAGAGACGGTTGAAATTCAGGTTTTCGAGCTGGTTAGGCTTGGTAAAGAAGAAGAAGAAGACGACGATAAAGATGAAGACGAAGACGAAGAAGAGGTGAAGAGAACGGGGGGGTTTGTGCTTTGGCCCTTCGATCCCAGTGCTCCTGGCCTCCTCCTGAATACCCCGCCTATACATTCTGGTACAGACACTTCCAAAATTCCTCCCACCGTCCGAACTCTCCAGAACTGCACAGGCCACCAACCAACCAGCCA